>JACGAQ010001338.1:0-62883 GCA_014119065.1 Orius insidiosus | reverse complement strand
TTTTGTAGATCACGTTAAATGATGGGGGTAATTTTATAAATAAAATTTTATCAGGATCAACCCTAATTCTAATAATATTTTTTTATTTTTGATCAAAATTCATCGGCATAAACCGCATTTTCAGTTTCCCTTGAATGTTTTTGTTTACTCCCCACCCACGTGTTTACTATGTAGCTGGACTTATCATTTTAATCCTCTTGAGTCGGAAATAAAAATGTTTGTCTGTATTGTTTAAAACTAGATAGTAAGAAAAGAAAATTAGTCCAACTTTTCTATGAAAAAGGGAAATCCTTGTTGAAACTTCCACGAAATAGGGCTTGTTCCACGAAATTCCTGGTTGAATTTTTCTCAAAAGTGAGTAACGTTTTTTTTTTTATAGTTTAAATTTCGAATTTAAACTATCATAATGGAAGGGTACAGGGAAAAAACCCCTTAAGTTACATATTTCTCGAAATTGAAATATTGATGCTGTGGTGATCTCGTGTATCTTTGGCTTTTCTTTCTTTTTTTTTCAAAATTCTGGAGCTCTACTGTCTGTGTTTTGCTCTATGGCTGTGCTGGTTCAATCCTCACTGGAATAAAAAATTTTTCTCCCCCGTCTCCTAAAAAAATCAATAAATCTCTTCTTTTGAGGAGGATACCTTTACTCCTGCTCTATCTGATCGGGTTTCCTAACCAACCATCCTTAACCATCCCTGACTCCTGGACCATTTTAAATTTATAATATTAATATAAATAATCAAGTTTTTTTTTTTTTTTTCAGATAATGTCAATCATTGATAAAGAACTAATAGTATTGAATGAGATGCCAAGTTGTAGTAATTCTCAAAAATCTATCACAGTGGATGTTTCCGAGCAATCTTATCCTCAGAGTTCTTGGTAAATGTTTTAAAACTATTTTTTATAATTAAATTTACAATAATTTTAGTTCGAATCTGCCAGCGTCTGAAAAGGAACCAGTGAGCAATGATAAAAAGAAATTAACTTTTCAAGATTACATAAAAAAATAAAATCAGGTTGGTGTATTATTTATTTTTTTAGGTTATTTGCTCAGAAAAAATTAAGGTAGTTAATATTTATTTCTTGCTCTATGTGTATCAAAAGTAGTAGATTCCCCGCCCCTCTTTTTTTCCCCTAAAATCCAACCACAATTCCTTATTTTTTTGTTTTATTAACTTAATTTTTTTTTTTTTTAGGTTGAAGTCACCAAAAAAGCCAAGGTATTGTTCATCCCGCTTTAGGCTTCTCACTACTGGGAGTTGAAAGCTGCGAAAGCGGTTTTGATACTTTTCCGAAAACTTAGCAATCTTTGCCAGTTTTCCGCTTCCAGTGGGCATGACGCCTTATTATAGTAAATATAAACTTTATGCATTAATTCAAATTTTGCTTCAGCAACAGCATTCTTAGGCGAAAAGAAGATTCCAGTGCGATCAACCAAGATTCTGAAATAAGGTAATATTGAATAATGGGCAGGACGCCTTTATTTAAATATAAACTAAACATAAATTCAAATTTTGCTTCAGCCACACTGGCACGCTTGGGGAAAAAGAAGGCACTAGTTTGTTCAACCAATCTCTGATAAAAGGTAATATTGATATTAAATTATTCACTGTATCAAAATATTATTTTTTTAGTTTCAGCTATGTAGACTGGACTTTAGAACCCATCGATTTAGTTGTTAAGCATGAAGAAAAAAAGGATGAAAGGTAAAACCTGCTTAACTTGCTTTTATAAATTGATTATAGATAATTAAACCTATAATTCTCAGAATTACTGTAATTTTTTTTTGTTTCAGCGATGCCAGCAAACCTCCTGACATTGTGTTCCAAGTGGCAGACACTCAATTGCATGAAAGGTAATAAATTCCAAAAAAGCAACCATAATCAGTAGTAGTAAATGTGCCGTTTAAAATTTTACCTGCGTCTTCTTGTTGCAGTGATGGTGGCAAATCAATACCTGATGATGTGACTGATAAGCCATTGTGTCTTCAATCATCAATCTCATATAATAATGAAGAAAAAAGAGAGAAGCGGGTCAGATTCTCAGATGACTTCGAAGGAAAAAAGTAGGTTGATTTCATCTTTTTCTATGATGCTTATGTTTTTTTGTTTGTTTTAGGTTCTCATCTCCTCGAAAAAGGTCAAGAAGTTACTAATTAGTTATTAGCGAGTAAACGAGAAAGCATTACCCATTTCTAGACGACATGGGTAGTGCGTTCCAATTTACTTCACCCGAGTAGAGAATAAAAACGCATCGCTGAAACTCTCTGCTGATTATAAAATTAAACCATTTTTTTTCTTTATTTTTCAGACATTCCGATCAGTCTGGTGTGGCTACAGTATCATCGAATGAGAGGTAAATGCTCACTTTAAATAAAATCCAACTGGCAATTTTCTTTTCTTTATTTTTATTTGTTCTCAAATTTCTTCGTATCACTGTCCACAACCCTAATACCCTAATAATTATTTTTATTATATGCCTATGGGCTAGAGGCAATAAATTTCCGGTTCCTGGGCGATCACCGAAGTTAGGTGATGTTCAGAAAGGGTGATCTCTCCACAATCCATCATTGGCTTGTACTATCAGGTGTACAAAATGAAACTCGGCTAAAATCTACAAAATTCAAATTTATAAATATAAACCCTGTGGCTGAGTTTCATTTTGTACACCTAATATATTTTTTATTTTATAAATATTTATACTATTATTATTATTTTATTTTATTTTTTTCAGGTTCTCACCTCGGAAAAGGTTAAGAAGGTACTAATCAATTATTGGTAATTGTGAAGTTAAACCGTTTATTTTTATTTTATTTTTTAGACGTTCCCAAGATCTTGTACAGACTGTTGGGGCCATATTGCCATCAAATGAGTGGTAAAATATTGTCTTCTTACTAAAATAAAATCCTCCTGGCAATTTTTTATTTTATTTTATGTTTTTATTTTTTAGCCAATCCGAAGATCTTGTACATTCCAGTGTGGCCACAGGACAATCGAATGATGGGTAAGTGTTCTTTTAAAATAAACCCTAATACCCTAATTTATAATTATTTTATTATATGCCTATGGGCTAGAGGCAATAAATTTCCGGTTCCTGGGCGATCACCGAAGTTAGGAAGTTAGGTGATGTTCAGAAAGGGTGATCTCTCCACAATCCCATCATTGGCTTATACTATCAGGTGTACATAATGAAACTCGGCTAAAATCTACAAAATTCAAATTTATAAATATAAACCTGTGGCTGAGTTTCATTTTGTACACCTAATATATTTTTATTTTATTAATATTTATACTATTATTATTATTATTTTATTTTATTTTTTTCAGGTTCTCCTCGGAAAAGGTTAAGAAGGTACTAATCAATTATTGGTGATTGTGAAGTTAAACCGTTTATTTTTTTTTATTTTTTAGAAGTTCCCAAGATCTTGTACAGACTGTTGGGGCCATAGCGCCATCAAATGAGTGGTAAAATATTGTCTTCTTACTAAAATAAAATCCTCCTGGCAATTTTTTATTTTATTTTATGTTTTTATTTTTTAGCCAATCCGAAGATCTTGTACATTCCAGTGTGGCCACAGGACAATCGAATGATGGGTAAGTGTTCTTTTAAAATGAATTCTAGGATGCAATTTTATTTTATTTTTTTATTGTTTTTTGTTCTAGACAAGAAAATGGGAGGAGATCATTAAAATTTAAATTTAAAAGGAATTCAGATTCTTATACGTTGGTATCTCTAAGTATTTTTTAAAAACTGGCCTTATTGCTTCTATTATTTTGATTTAGCTGATTTAAAAAATATAGCTGAAATATTATAAAAAATAATTATGAAATATTTATCTAGGGTGATCGAGGATCGACCGGAAACCGATGTGAATGTTCCAGAGGTAATTTAGGTTGTTCTTTAAAAGTCATAAGTTTTATTATTGAAAGAAATATGGCTTGAATTAAATTATAAACAGTTAAAGTAGTACTTATTATTACAAATTTACAGAAAAAAATGGAAGAAACAATGCCCAGTGGAAATGCAAACATGGAAACAAACGAAATAAGGCCCGATATGGGAAGAAGGAGCATTGATGAAAAAAGGGGAAAAACCAAGAAGAATGAGGAAGGAAGAAAAAAATCCGCGCAAGAAACCAATTTGAATGGTGCAGAGGTAATTTTGCTTGTTCCTTAAAAGTCATAAGTTTTATTATTGAAAGAAATATGGCTTGACTAAATTATAAACCGTTAAAATAATACTTGGACCGCGTTCACTTATAAAAATTTTACAGAAAATAATGGAAGAAAAAATGCCGAGTGGAACTACAAGCACGGAAACAAAAGAAATAGGGCCTGATACGCGAAGAAGGAGCGTTGATGAAAAAAGGGGAAAAACCAAGAAGAATGAGGGAGAAAGAAAAAACTTCACACAAGAAACCAATTTGAATGTTCCAGAGGTAATTTAGGTTGTTCCTTAAAAGTCATGAGTACTATTATTGAAAGAAACAATGCTTGAATTAAATTATAAACAGTTAAAATAGTACTTATTATAAAAAATTTACAGAAAAAAATGGAAGAAACAATGCCTAGTGAAACTACAAGCGAGGAAACAAAAGAAATAGGGCCTGATACGCGAAGAAGAAGCGTTGATGAAAAAATGGGAAAAACCAAGAAGAATGAGGAAGGAAGAAAAAAATCCGCACAAGAAACCATTGTGAATGGTGCAGAGGTAATTTTGTTTGTTCCTCAATAGTATAAGCAGAGCAAGGATTCCCGCGCAATTGCATGTTTTTTTTGGCTGCTTGGAAATCAATTTTTAGATAGTTTTTCGAATCATAAAAAACTGAGCATTTTAAGCACTACTGCACGATTTGCACGTTTTCGGGTGTATTGCACGAAAATTGGAATTTTGCACATTTTGTTTTATTATTATTTTTTTTAATGTTTTTTTCTTTTAATGTTTAAAGAAATAAAAATTAGAATGCTATTCAACTAAATATGTATTCATAGTATTTAGTTTGCCTGAAGGAACCCTTTTGGGCCTTTTGAGAAGGGAAAAAGTGCCCAGTAGCCGGAAGCAGTGAGTGACGGATTCAAATTGGTAGCAAAGGTTAATTAGAACCAGGAATTGTCGAACTGATATGGTTTTCTGGCTGCCGAAAACACCATTAATCGTCAGCAAGAAAAATTATATTAAAAATTCGTCGGTGAATCTCACGAATACTGGCCTCTAGTTGAAAATCACTGGAATAGGAACAGGGTTGGTAAAATGGAGCAGTGAAATGCGTCATATTCTCAACTCAAAGTGATTGCTTCCCCAAGAGGTTATCTAGGAACGCGGTAGCGTTCCGCCCCGCAAAGCGAAACCCGACTGAAAGCGCAAAAAGTACGAATGGTAAGTTTTGTTTTAGCGATTATTTATTGTACCAAAAAACAAATAAAATTTTTTATAAGTCGGTACGTAACTTTCTGTAAGAGCATGTTTTAAAACTTATATTGCACGTTTTTTGCACGATTTAGCATTTTTTGATGCACGTTTTTTCATTTTGACTGCACGAATGTCCACGCTCTATCATAAGTTTTATTATTGAAAGAAATATGGCTTGAATAAATTAAAAACTGTAGAATAGTACTCGGAAAACGTTCATTTATTATAAAAATTTTACAGAAAATGGAAGAAAAAATGCCGAGTGGAACTACAAGCATTGAAACAAAAGAAATAGGGCCTGATACGCGAAGAAGGAGCGTTGATGAGAAAAGGGGAAAAACCAAGAAGAATGAGGAAGGAAGAAAAAATCTGCGCAAGAAACCATTGTGAATGGTGCAGAGGTATTTTTTTTGTCCCTAAGAAGTTTGATTATTTAAAGAAATATGGCTTGACTAAATTATAAACCGTTAAAATAATACTTGGACCGCGTTCACTTATAAAAATTTTACAGAAAATAATGGAAGAAAAAATGCTGAGTGGAACTACAAGCACGGAAACAAAAGAAATAAGGCCTGATACGCGAAGAAGAAGCGTTGATGAAAAAAGTGGAAAAATCAAGAAGAATGAGGAAGTAAGAAAAAAATCCGCGCAAGAAACCAATTTGAATGGCGCAGAGGTAATTTTGTTTGTTCCTTAAAAGTCATAAGTTTTATTATTGAAAGAAGTATGGCATGAATTAAAATAAAAACTGTAAAATAGTACTCAGAAAACGTTCATTACTATAAAAATTTTACAGAAAATGCAAGAAAAAATGCCGAGTGGAACTACAAGCATGGAAGCAAAGAAATAGGGCCTGATACGCGAAGAAGGAGCGTTGATGAAAAAAGGGGAAAAACCAAGAAGAATGAGGAAGGAAGAAAAAAATCCGCACAAGAAACCAATTGGAATGGTGCAGAGGTAATTTTGTTTGTTCCTTAAAAGTCATAAGTTTTATTACTAAAAGAAATATGACTTGAAATAAAACTGTAAAATAGTACTCGGAAAACGTTCATTTATTATAAAATTTTTACAGAAAACGGAAGAAAAAATGCCGAGTGGAACTACAAGCACGGAAACAAAAGAAATAGGGCATGATACGCGAAGAAGGAGCGTTGATGAAAAAAGGGGAAAAACCAAGAAGAATGAGGGAGGAAGAAAAAACTCCACACAAGAAACCCTATTGGATAAGGAAAGTGAAGTCGAAATTAATTCAGCTTTGAAGAAAGGTAATTGTTTTATTAATCACACTGTCCTGGCTTATATGGTCAAGTTGTCCACAACTTCCACCCAACTTTATCCCAAAAACAATTGAATTCATTTAATAACATCTAGTGAAAAAATTCGAGAAATTCAAGCGTTTTTGTGATTCCCTTTCACCAGCTCAAGAGGCTACCTTCTAGGATACATGACAGTGTCAATTCTGTGGATAGCTTGTATATGTACTATAAATGAGGCACATTTAATATGTAATTATGTTTCAGAAGGATATGTCACTCGTAAATTCTTATTCTGCTCGATCTGCAACATTGTTTCTGTTTCTGAAGACATCGCTCAAAAGCATATTAAATCGGAATATCACACAGTAATGGCTAAGGTATTAATATATATTTCACTAAATTTTTATGAAGCCATAAAATTATGAGTTGGCTGTCAAAAAAAATTGTTCTGAGAACCTATTTCTAAACTACTTTCTGCTGTACATCCTTTTAAAATAAGCTTATGTTGGACACAATGAGATAAATACATTTCCTGTAGCATCAACATCGTAACTTAATTCTATCTTTAAATTCTTTTTTGGTTGTTCCATCTTCAAAGATTTCCTGTGCTTCAAATTTTAAAACTTTTACATAACCTGTGTATTTATTCACTTTATTTTTTGCAGGTAAGGAGGGATTAAGGATCTAATTCTCCCTACCATCCAAGATTGCGGTTTGTTTTTATTTTATTTTAACCTACCATGGTTGTTTTTATTTTATTTTTTTGAATGGTAGATGTAATTTCTTTTATAATAAATGAAGTTGCTGGAGGACTTCTTTAATATGCCTAAACCTCAGTGCCCCAATTTTCTTGAAGTTCGCTAAGACCTTCCCCAAATGAGTTGTTAAACTATGTGGACGTAGCTCCTTTTCTTTTCGTTTCTTTTTTCTGGGCACTGTCGCTGTGGAATAATAAACACATTTACCCGAGCGCTGTTCATTCAAGGTATGTACGAGATATGTATATGGTCAATATGTTAAGCGGGACTGTCCGGGACGTATGGTCAAATTAATTATCTTCCTCAACACTTTTAAGCTATAACATACACTTTCGTTAAAAAAATCAAAAATTCAGCAAAATGATTATAAATAAAAACCACATACCTACTTAAAAATTACAAATACAGACACTTCATAAAAAGAAATAGGTAAGCTAAATTGAAACTCAAAATATGGATTAGTAAAATCAACAAGTTATGTAATCAAGGAATTATATTTTAAATTATTTATTTGGTAAAAGAAATAAGAAATAAAAAATTCTTGCATCCGGCCATTGAACCCTCTCATACATATTATTTTATATTGTAACATAAAATCGTTTATAAATAACATACTTAGAAATTTCTTTGTTGTAATCAACACTTCATAGTTCGAGACCTGAACTTGAAAAAGAGACTTAAATCTTTGAAACGTTACATAATGCAAGTATTTATTCTTTTTCAAAAAAAAGTTACGTAATCACTTTAATTCCATAAATTGGAAACTATCAAAAACCAATATTTAATTTAGTTTATTAAATTTAAAAAGTTAAAATTTTAAAAAAATGGATAAAATTTAAGTAAAAATGAAAATCATTACAGAAAATTAAATGCGAAGAAGGTTTTTTTTTTTTTTTTTTTTCTAAGTGTTAAAATTTGTTTGAAGGGTAAAAAGTAAGAAAATTTGGTTTCCCTGGTTGATAAGTAAGCTTTTGGTATTCATTTGTAAAAATTATTGATTACTTACAGAAGTTTTAGCGAAAATTCTTGAATTTCGGACAAAGACTAGTCGGAGGACCCTGTTACGTAACCGCCTTTTTACGGCCGTGGAAAGAAATACACTGAAGTTGAGGGCGCTTGGAGGACTTACCTACCACTGGCTTGTTTGACGAGGCCGCTTTTTTTTGTGTTTATTTTGTTTTCGTTAGCAGTACTCTTACGCATGATGAAAAAATGAGTGCAATCGGATCATTTTCTAATTTGAATTTAAATTTCATTAAAATTAAGGACAAACTTTATCTTTTTAAATGTGGCTTAAGAGTAAAATCGTGTATTAGTAAGAAAACCGTTGTTTTTTTTTCTCAAAGTCTGCAAAAAAAATTGGCCTTTCTGCCTCTTCTAACCAAGAAAACCCATCTTTCCCTCATTTTTTCATCGAATTTTCTTTCTTGTTGGTCTAAGAAACTCTTTTTTCCGTCGTTTTTCGGCAATGCCTGCGTCTTTCTACCAAGAAAACGTGTTTTATTGGATTTTTGAAGTTTTCTTCCCGATCTTTACGTACCTATGATAGTTTCGAAAACACGTTTCGATGTTCCTCATTGTAATTTTTGAGTACTTATTTTTAATCGCCTTAAAATTGCAGCGAAATTAACATGACAGATACAGAATTGATTTTTGAAAAATTTCAAATTATTTCAGAAAAAAAATCGACATTCCGTAGTCTTGATAATTTCGCTGCAAATTCATGGCGATTAAAAAACTTCCTTTTTTTCAAGCATTTTTGGCCTATTTACACTGGGGGAGGGGATATCATTATTTTTAATAAAATTAATTTTTTAAGTTTCCTATTTCTTTAGGTCGTCTTTTTTTGGGGGTTTTAGCCAGTTGAGTCGCTAAACACTAGGCCCTGGTTTTAAATTCAGGTGCTTTCTTTAAATCTATTTAAATTTTTCAAAGCAACCCTAACAAGTGAGGGTAAAACAATACCTTCTTTTAAATATTATACTTCCCCTCCTTAAAAATTTACCGTCCTTTATGCACATAGCATCCCTTTCCTTTCTTGAAGGAAGTTCCCATCGGGAGAACTCCAGCTTCTTTTTTGGCGGGATTTTTAAATGCGAAGCCTCCACGTGGTTATCGATGTAAACAACTTGGGTTATCACTTATCAGACTGTTTTGAAATTTGAATGGTTTGTTATGGAAAAACTATTCAATGTTGATACATAAAGAAAAATGGTTTCTTATATACTTGAGTGTTTTACAAATTATTTCTGTGGTTTATTTCTCTGTGGGTTCTTCCCAGAGAGGGTAAACCATACGTTCTCGACTGCGGATGAAATTCCACGAAAAGTTGATGATTAAGGTATCTTTCGTATGATTTTTCGTTATCGTTTTTTTTGCTGTAGCGTCGATGTCGAAGAAGTATACAGCAGGAAGAAGACTTCAGTTGTGCTGATGGTCGTTGATGCTCTTCGTTATGATTTTATTAGTGAAAGAATGCCTTTTCTGTCTGAAGAACTGAGAAAGGATCATTGCTTCTCAGGGGAAGAGTCGAACCTCCTACAGTTACTCTACCTAGGATAAAAGTATGCAGGCTATTTTTATTTTTTTAAATTTAACTTGATTAGTTTGGTTATCAGCGATGTACCCAGATTTTTAAATTTTTTGTTGGGATAATGAATTATTAAACAACTTAACTATCATGAAAAACTAAAACTGTCTTAACTATCTTTAAAAATAAAAACGCCCAAAATTAGGAAAAAGCGGTGTTTTACAGCTGAAAAACTCAGCAAAATTACAAAGGTTGCGCTGAAGGACCAAGCACCCAGGAACTTGAGAAAAGCTGGCTTCTTAGGCAAAAATGTAGAAAAATGTCCCAAAAATCCAATAATGATGACGAAAAACTGAGTAAAACTTAAAATCTTTTTAAAAAGGTTTCGCCTGGCCAAAAAATTGTGAAAAACGAGTAAAATGCGGTAAAATAGCTGACTATGACTCCTGAGAATTTGATGAACATTGTTCTTGGCCAATAGAACATGAAAAATCGCCAAAAATTTGGTGAATTGGGTGTTTTCAGTTGGAAATGATGGATTTTTTTTCTTGTTTTTCTATTAATTTTTTTTTATCAGGCTATGATGACTGGATCAATATCAAGTTTTTATGATGTCGTCACCAATTTCGGAAGTGTCAAATTAACCGAGGATAACATTTTGTCAAAAGCGGTTTCTTCCAAAATGAAAGTCGTCTTCTACGTGATACTTGGTTGAAACTATTCCCCGACTTATTTCTGAGAAGCGAAGGGACAACTTCATTCTACGTCAACGATTTTTTCGAAGTACGCCCTTTTTTGTTCTTTTTTTTACAAGTTTTGACAGGTAGATACAAATGTGAGTCGTCATTTAGATTTTGAGCTTAACTCAGATGATTGGGACATGATGATTCTTCATTATCTCGGTTTGGACCATATTGGTCACGTCGAAGGACCTTTCGGCCCACATATAAAGCCCAAATTGGCCGAAATGGACGAAATAATATCCAAAATCCAAAAAAAGTTAGTTCTAAGAAATCCTTCCAATCCTGGAATCTTCATCATATGTGGCGATCACGGTATGAAGGATTCTGGCGGCCACGGTGGCACATCTTTATCCGAAACTTTGGTTCCTATAATTTTATTAAATTATAAATGTGATATTAAATTAAGGTGTATTTAAAAAAATAATAATTTTCTAATTATTTACTTTCAGAAATTACGATGTTAAGCAAGTCGACTTGGTACCTTTACTTTCAGCTTTACTTGGTCTTCCCATCCTGGAGGAAGCGTCGGAAAATTAAATTTTAAAATGCTATCAGGCTTTGATATAAAAAGCGCCATCTTTGCTCTTTATTATAACACCCAAAGAATGTTTAATCTATTCAAAATTAACAACCCTGATTCAGAAATAAGTAAAAGATATTTTAATTTTAGTTCAAATTATTTTTTTTTTTTAGAATCAACAATTGATTTGGCCATACAAATTATAAAGGATGGATTTTAAGCAATTATTCAAGCAACGATTATTTATCTGCGGCCATTAAATTTTCAGATGCTCAAAATGAAATGTCTTCTATTATTATATCAAACAGTATTTCTTTTGACGATTATTATTACTTGTTTCAGTTATTATGATGTTTCAAGTAAGCTTTTTTTAAATTTATTATGCTGGGTGGACCAGGCAACTTCGGGATTTTTGATTTTTCTAAGGGGAGTTTACATCTAACTTTTTTGTCACATCAAAAATTTTGGAGATAAATGCCTGGTCCACTAGCACCCTGTATTTATAGATTTCTTGGTGTTTTCAGGTCTTATTGCTCTCCTTGAGCCACAATGTGTTCTTAAATTTAAAATCAAGGCCCTAAATATGTCGGCGTTGATTTTTACCAATTTTAATTTTTCATTGGTTTTCTTGCTATATGAGCGATAGTTCATCTAAACTTTGCGTTTTTTCTTTTCCTCAAATTACGCTGGCTTCATTTGTTTATATAATTTTTTTATAAACTTTTATATTTTTAGTGCTCATTCATTGCAGGTAATTTTTTTAATGAAGAAAAAAATAATTTTTTTTTAGAAATTTGAATTTTTCATGTTTTATTGATGGGTGTTTTGGTCCTGAATCTGGTGGCGTTGACTTCGAGTAGTTTTGTTGAAGAAGAACATCAGTTTTGGTATTTTATGATGACGACGATTTCGATTTATTTTCTTCCGTTTGACTACGGGCGGCTTTTCGCTGTTTTGTCGCTTCACGCATTTTTAAGAAAAATGAATCAAACGGGAGATAAATGGGCTCATTTGAGCGACGTTGGAGACTGGCTTAATTCAGAAGAAAAAAAATTTTTCTCACTATTTTTTTCATCTTTGGTAACTTCGAAATAAAAAATTAAGAAAAAAAATTATAATCTTTTTTAGGCCTTCTTCTGGTTTTTTTCGCCCAAAATAAATTAAATATTCTTGATAATGTATTAACAATGGCACAACTAACTTTAATTTTTTAAACAAAGTGTCGACTGGTTCATGCACAAGGTTTTCATTATGAAAATTTTAGGTAATTTTTTCTTTTTTTTTTTTAAATAAAAATTTATTTATTTTTTAGAGGAATTCTCGAGGCAAGAATATTTTGGGCATTAACTGTTTTGAGAATATTTTTTGGTTTTTCTCAATGAAAAATGAAATCGACACTGCAAGTTTGTATTGGTTTTACAACTTTTATTTCTCTAATTAAATTTTTTCTTTTGTAATCGTTATTAGATTACTTTATGCCGTTTAAAATATACTCATGGAGGGAAAGCCTTCAAAAATTGGCTTTACTCCAAAGATTTTGACTCTAAATTATTGAATTTCTTTCAGATTTGGTTTTAAACAATTTAGTCAGTGTAATTTCGCTATATCTAAACCTCACAACGTAATTTTGATACCTTCCATCATTTTCTTTTCCTCGACATTTTCAAACGTTTACCCAAAAAGCCATTTTGCTCAGTCCGTCTTCCATTACATGATTGGTTCTACTTTTTATTTCTTTCAGGTACAGAAAAAAAATATAAATAAAACCATTATCTAATTTTTTTCTTTCCAGGGTAATTCAAACAGTATAGCAAATATTGATGTTTCAGCCGGCTATACTGGCTTGGAAGAATATAATATTTTTTTGACTGGATTTTATATATTTCTGAATATGTACTTCGGTCCTATTTTATCTTTTGTTTTAATGCAGAAATCATTGATTACAAAAATGTGTAAGTTTTGCATTTTTTGGGTTATATAATTTAGGGGTCTACGTTCTTTTAATTATGAAATAACCAAGGACATGTGTTTCCTTACTCTGCATTCTTATTTAAAAATAAGAAGAAAAAGACAATGAAAATTTAAAATTGATTTTTTTAGGTTTTCTTCGTCGAGTTGTTTTTGGTATCTTTTTATATCTTCGTTGACTACATTTTTTTATATGATAGTCATAACAATTCAAAGATATCATCTTTTTGTCTGGTCTGTTTTTGCTCCGAAATTGATGTTTATCTGTGCTCAAGCTGGGCTCTTTTCTTTTCTTGTTATTATAAATTTTGGAAAATAAATAAAGTATATTGTGAAGTTACATTTTTGATGGTTGTAAAAAAGTTGGGTAAAAAGGGTTGCAAAAGAAGAAATGGCTATAAAATTTAATATTTTTTTATTGTGCATTTCAAACATTTGCTGAAGTGTTATCACAATTTAGAGACGAAGGCACTTTCGGGGATGAAAAAAATAGTGTTCTCACTCTTATGAAAATATTTAAAACAGCCTTGATGGGGAAGGACTATTCAAGACCGAAACCTTCGGCGTTTGAAATGGCGATGATTAACTTTTCTTTTAGCATCTCTTTACTTTCGTATTGAGGAAGAACGAGCTGGTTAAAGCATGTGTGAGCTTCTGGCAGATTCGCTGGATCTTGGTTTGTCCGGTTACTTTAAACGTCATCTCGCCCATCCCTCCTACAGGCACTCGGTCGCTTCCAGTTGTAAAAAGTAAAAATTTCTTTTTCAAATCTTCATCCAATGATATCAAAACATCCCAAAAGTCCCTAAAAATAATATTAAATTTGATTTTTTAATGTTATTTGAGCCCTACGAAATTAGCGGCTGTTCTGCTTTATATCCATCGTATTCAGTGACTTTTCTTAATTCATTTAAATCTAAAGTCGGCGATCCGCAGACTAACATCTCAACTTCTTCAGGCCTCAACATCTTAAAAAAATTTTAAAATTGAAAAATAAAAATTAAATTTTTACAATAAGAGCATTTGATGCGCAGACGCTGTGGAAGCCCAGGTAAAATGCCCTGAACTGTTCGTAAATCGCCGTATTTAAAACCCAATCGAGATATAAATTGACGTAATCTTGTCTGTTGCTGTTTGTGACGGGGATGTTCTCGCCGGAAGGTTTCAACATGAAGGTTTTCATGTCGCCATATTCTTCAAGAGAGACTTGAAAATTCATGCACATGTCTTCTTCTACGTTCCCTTCGTAATCTAGAAGTTCTTTTAAGCCTCGTGAGACGTCCTGAAATTAATTAAATTTTAAAAAAAATTATTAAATTGTCATTTGACTGTCATATTGTTGGGAAACGTTATTTTGGTGGTTTCTTACAGGCATGATTTCCGCCAAGTCTTCAATGGTTGGGTTCCTAACCATGCCGACACCGCTGGTATCAACCGGTGGTACGACCGGCGGTGATAGAAGTTTCCGGTAGCAAATTGATGGAAAATGCAAATCCAAAATGATAGAATTGTAAACGGCAAGTCCCATTAAAACGCCGATTAAATTATATTCTCTTAAATTTCCTTCTTGATCTGTACTGAACCAGTAGCATCGCGAATGTGGATGATACACAAACATTCCGTAGTCGGATGGAAGATTTGTCTTATTATAAAAGGAACCATTCTTTAGTCAGTCCGCCCATATCAAGCCCAGGCTCTCCGACGAACGAAACTTTTAACTTTTTCTTCAAATCTTTTTGTTTACTGGCAATCTAAAAAACATTGTTAGTTTTTTTTAATTTTAGAAACCACAAAACCTCATTTAACGAATCGCAGACTAGATGTGCCCTACGGACTGTAATATTTAAAAAGAATATATCGATTTGTGGTGCCTGATGTCGAGCGACTTTAGCCACCAAAGATCTTCTCGCAGTCAATATCATTTGCTGCTCGGAATCTTTCGTTAAGATTATTCTTTTTGCGACTATACTTAAAATAAATGGATATTGACAGTAAGAAAACTGCCCCGGCCTCTGAGGTGTCTGCCAGCTGAAATAATCCTGCATCAAATCCATATGATCCAGAGAAGAATTGTAGAATTCTGTATAATCTAATAATGGAGGGTTTGAAGCATTATTTGCTGCATCTAAAAAAATGATTAATTACTTTTTTCACTTTATTTTTAATTTTTACTAATCAATGCCAGTGTTTTCGTTGCTGTAGGTATCCACCATCGAGTTTTGTTCAAGGGAGGTAAAGACTTATCTCCTGGAGGGAACTGTCTTAACGTTATAAATTGAATTATATTTCTAACTATTGAACGGATTCTTTCAACTTCAAGTCTGAAAAAAATTGAGATAATTACTCTTAGAAACCTGTAATTTAAAATCAATAATTTAACTTTTCCTTGAAAAAATGGATTCTCAAGACTACTCTAATTATCGATCATTATAGACTAGAGAGAGATAGAAAAAAAACTTCGAAGAAAATTTTTTAAAGATAATTTTTGCGCTTTTATTTTACGCTAATTTTTAGATTTTTGTTATTTAAAAAAGCGGAAAACAATAAATAAAACGAATTGTGCAATACGAAACTTCCCTAATTTAGGAATTTTTTATTTATTTAAAAATTCGTAAAGCGTATTATTTTAAAATGAGCCTAGTATGGGCTCGGTCAGATTTTCCACACAGGGGATTCGAACGTCCCGAAAAACGAGGAGAATTTTTTAAAAATCGAAGGATTTTGTTAAAATTACAATTTTAGACCTATCTCCTACCTAAACTATTTGTCCCACGAAAAATGTGTCATATTGCTGAAAATTGCCTAAAAATTAATTTTGTTTAGTTTATCTCGCTAGGGCCACTGTTTTTCGAGTTATTTGATGACATGTAAAATAAAAGATTTTTTTGAAATTTCCCCGAAAGTGTTCATTTTAGCAGGGATATGTACTAATTACTTTTGTAGAAATTTAACGTAGATTATTTTTGTACTTAGTGTTTTTTGCGCTAAACCTCATAGTTTTGAGATATTTGATAAAAATCGCTTTTAGACTCCCTCTCCCCGTCCATTCACCAAAGCCAACAGCTCAAATCGCTTTTTTACCACTCATGGAAACTTGATATTTTATCCTTGATTTTGTTTCTTAGGGATTTTTGAACTGAAAAATAAAAAAATTGTTTAATTTTCGACTGTTTTGTTTTGAAAATAAAATGTTTATAAAAGGGGTCGACTAAGGAAAAAAATTTATTCTGAATAATGGAGTGTAGGAGTGAGTTGTTCTTTTTTCTCTGTGTGTCTTTGGTGTACGGAGCGCCTCAGCATTATCCGCAAATTGTTGGCGAGGAAACTTCAAATGGAGACTTTGATGGTGAGGACTACCTACGTCTAAGAAGAGAAGATGCGGGCTTTCAATTCGTGAGTGAAGATCCGGAAGGGGCGATGCCGAGGACCCATCATGCTCCAACGGCCGACGGACACGGTTTGTTGGATTTAAAAAAACCGCTTTTGCCGTCTATAAATCTAGGATTGCTGAAGCCCTGTCACGGTCATGAACACAAGCCGATCGAGCTGCACAAGCTAAAGCTTCCTGTTCTGCCATCTCTTCCCGTTTTATCGCACGGACATTCCGTCCCTCATACTCCAGTTTCGTGGGAGAGCGTCATCACTGAAGACTCAAAACCGCACACCCATCTCACTTCTCTGCCGTACATCCACGGGTACAAACTGACACCTTTATACTCCCAAAAGCAAATAATAGTCAAAGACTTCGCCCACGGTCACCAACCAGGCTTTACGGGAGGTCGGGAGTCCTCGGAGGTGGTTTCATCGGTGGCCATGGAGGAATAATTCACCTCATTCTTTACCGGTGACGTATCAAGAAAACCAGGAACCTCAAGAATCCGTGAAAAGCGAGCCGAGCGCCAGAGCCGCTTCTTTCATCCCGGGCGAACTTCAAGAACCTTACGGACTCGACATAACGATGCAGAACCAAATCAACGGACGATCTCTCGACTACTACCAACCCATGTTCATGGAAGACACTCAATTCACCCAACCCTGGGGTTTCGAACACTACGGATACTAAAAATTTTGTTATTTTTTCTACTTTTTACTTTGTTAAAATAAAACAATTTTTTAAAATTCCTTCTTCAAGGAAGCCAATCAATATGTAAGTAACCTTGCACTAAAAATAACGGCTGATTAAAAGGGAACTTCAATTACGTTTATTAATTCAAGCCGAGCCGAAAGTCAAAAATTTCAGGGTCACAACATAGAGCGATAATTCAGAATTTATAGGTTTAAACGTTCTTAAAGACCGAGAAAAAGTTCCAAAAGTTTGTTCAAAAGTGATTTTTGAGACATAAAGACCGGAAATGTCCTAAAGGATTTTTTGCGGTGAATGAGTGAGAAAACGCCCCGAAAGTTGGATTAAAATGGTTCCTTCTGTGAGCAAAAGCCATGGAAAACTCCTAAAAGGGTTGACTCTCAGTTGAATGGTGGCCGAGGAAATAAATATTGAGTTTATCGGTGATACTGATAAGGAATTCTTTTTCGGAGGTAGTAGGAGAATAATGGGGAGTTTACCCCCGTTTTGTTTTTGTGAGCTGGGCGAACACATATATCTTTTTATGATACCTCCGCCTTGATATTTTTTTTTATATCTCCCCACACTTTTTTTTTGTCAGAAAAATTTTTCCTTACATTTGAAACCAATGAACTAACAGCTGATGTTCGGAGCTATGAAGGGCGACGATCTGTTTTAACAAATGGGCGAATATTGTATACGACGACTGAGCAGAAAAGACCGGAGTTTGTAAAAGTATATACAAAGCGCGGACGTCGTCTTTGGGATAAAGCCTGAAAATCACCATTAATTTTAGTCTTCATTTTCTTTTTAACTTACGCCCTCCCCTCCTCAAGCAGGGCGTTGATGATCGACTTCAAAACGGTTTTGTGAACGATCGAAGGCTGAAATAAATTCAATTTCATTAGCCCTTGAACTTGACGTTATAAAAAGATGATAAATCGCTTAGAAAATAGGACATAACCATAGATCGCAATGCATCATTTACTGCGTACACGAACTCCATTTTTAATCCAGGATCATCGTATTTACCTGAACTGTCATCTTTTTACCTTAAAATCAAATTATAATCTTTTCTTTATATCTAATTAATACTTTAAAAAGCGCATTGATTTGAGCGAACGAGTCATAAGAGCGCATATAAAATCTTTGGACGGCGATATAATTTTCGGTCTGATGAGCACGACGGACATCTTGCCTGAAAATTCAAGATTTAAAATAAATGCGGATATGATTGTGGCCGTTGAACCAGTCAAAATGAAAATTTCCCGAAGGAAAATTTGGTGGAAGTCAAATGGAAATTGCGGTCGTGAGGTATTCCGGAAAACTGATGGCGACGGACATAGCTTCAGGATCGATAGAGACCATAGATTATGAAAGAGGGACCCATTTGGAACTAGCCGACCGTGTTCTAGCGCCACTGTCGTACTCTGCCTGCGCGAACAAAAAAAGAAGAGCTCCTTTTGATTTCTGTGATCCTATGTTCGATGACACGTGATTTAAGAAAAGAAAACACTCAAAGACCTTCGCTCGAAATTCTTCACATTTTTTTCCCTCTTGAGTGAGCTTATTTATTTTATAAATTCAAATTTTTTTTAAAGAACACATAGGCCCTGGTTTCAGGCTACTGGCCTTCTGAACCTACTCGTCTGTCGACAGAGAAATACATTTTTTTACCCGATTGTTGAGGATTTTTTTTTCTCGATATTTTAAGCCAAGAAACCGCATTTCCGGGCGTTTTTATTTGGGCGTTCCCTTAGAAAACCCCATTTTCCTTTTATTTATTTATTTTTTTTTTGTCCTATTATTTTATTCTTTATTTAGCCTCTGTAGGCAATAGGGGCCTTTTCGGATTTCTATTTTGAGGTCCGGGCTAGCTCGAAAAGAGTATTTTAAGAAACAAGGAGGCTCAAAAGGTGTTAAACGCTCGAACATTTAAGTTGGGTGCTGATAGCCTATGAAATGGGTGTTGCACACCAAAAAATCGATAAAACATAAAACTCGTTAAAAAAGATGCGAACGCCCAAACACCACATAAAACGGTGTTTTCTACACCCAAAATCGATGAAAATTGAAAACGGCTCTATTTGGTGCTAGGGTGTTAAACTCTATGGTAATCGATGGCTAGTCAAAGTAGGACTATTTCTTTAGCCCTTTAGCCCTTTATTTAGCCTCTGTGGGCAATTATGGCCCTTTTTCGACAGATTTCTTCCCTTTTGAGGAAGTTCCGGTCCTAGCTCGAAAAGAGTATTTTTAGTTTTAAAATTCGCGCAATGAACGATCACATACGTTAATGCCGCACACCTTTTAAGTTGAACGGTAATTTACCTCTTTGTAAATGTCACGTTCCTCAATGGACTTAGCCCGAAACCAGTAATTTAAACTTTTTATCTCATTCATTACCGAGCATAATAGTCACAAATTAACCCAACTCTTTTTCTTTTGGTCTTTTTCGTATATTGTGGATATTTGAGATATTACATCAAAAATTTCGAAAGGTAAAAAAAATTATGTAATTGAATAGAACGGCCGCTAAATCTCGGTTTGAAGCGGACTGTCAGTGATTGAAGAGGAAACGTGGTTAACTTGTGATGACCGCATCCTTTCTCTCAGTGCTCCCCGTCTTCCCTAATCACCCATAGCGGAAGTTTTTTTTCACATAAAAGTAAAGAAGAATAAAAAAAAAGTGGATTTGAATAGTCACGCCTTGGAGTTCACTTGAAATTTTATACGCCGAATAAATTAAAGATATTTAAATAAATTAGGGAGTGAATTTCGAATTAAGATGGTTAACTGGATGTGGGATCGCTGGTGGAAAATGGGATATCGCGAAGAAGGTTTCACTAAGTGGGCGTTCTTCATGGATGAGGACTTCTGGACGAATAAATAAAAAAAAAACTTACTTTCTTCAGTATAATTTTCGCATATGGAACAAAGTGTTTTATTTACATTGAACTAGCTTTCTTTCATACTTCAATTCCTTCAAACTTTCGAAAAATCCCTTTTTTTAAAAAACGCTTTTTGACGGGAAGGGTCCGAAGATGAAAAAACGCAGGTGAATCTCAAGGTCTGTGGTTCCGGAGGAAGGCTCCACTTCCGGCCGAACCCGCCCACACTTCCCCTAATTACGACTAAAATACAGGTGAACGTACTTTTTACTTCGACATTTTTTTTTGGATATTTTTTTAAGCTAAGTCATGCTGAGATGATTATTCTTCCTTGAATAACGGAGCACGAGTGTCACTGAGATTTTTCCCTCTTCCTACTTTTTAAGCGTTTTATGCACTTTTTGTGACTCGCACAATTTTTCCTCTTATTCAAAAAAACTTCTTTTTATAAAAATTATACCTAATATTAAGTTAGCCAGAATTCCAAAGTTCCAAAGCTGAACGCTAATATTTTCAGCGGGACATTCCGCCTAACGAGTGGGGACAGCGGGGCTTAACTTACAAAGCGGGACGTATGGTCACCTTGCCTAATAATCATTATTTGGTGACAGAAAGAAAGAAACAAAAAAATCAAGATGAAGAATCTTCTTCGGGAAATATCACTTGATGCCCTTCAGGTTATTCAATTTGCATATTTGAATAGGGTCATCTTTCATTAAGACGACCACTAAAAAAAAAAGTTTTTGATTTTTTTATCAAAAAATTCTCAACATTTCTCACTCTTGATACATCTACAAGGCTATTTAAGTTGCTAAAAAAGGCGCTCCCGGCCAATTTAAAAATCACATAAAAAATGACAATAGGTCTTTAAATTATTAATGAGGTTTTTTCGGATTTCTTGAATGAAATTCTTTGAATTTCGTTAAAAATTTTTACGAAATGAGTTTTCTTCGGTGGATCCGGAAGTGGGTGATCCACAAAACTAATTTTATTGAGAAAATATGACTTTCACTCAATGCGGTTATTTTTGATCAACATTTTAATATTTGAAGATTAAAAGTTTACGTAATAAAAAGGATAATTTTACGTGTTGAACATTTTAATTCTCATTTTTATGGTTTAAAAGAATATTTTTTAATCGTTATGTCCATGAATAATTATGATTTTTAAATGAGGACGAACATTACTGGATGTGGGATGGGTCGGTTACGCAAGAGGAGCGTCTTCTTCTGATGCAATAAGCGACTCCGCGGCACAGTTTCAACCTTTCACATACGCCCCGTCCCGTCCGATACGTCCTTCGAAAACACGTCCCTATTGGATAAATCAAAAATTTGTATAAAAAAAATTCAGACAAAAAAGAATGAAGAAAAAAATATTCGTCTGGCCTACCTTTCGACGTTAATATATTGTAATCCTTCCAGACATTTATTTATGTTTTTATACTAAGAATCTTCGCCTATGATGCCCAGAATCAAAATATCAAAATAACCACTTTTATTTTCTATTCCCGCTCAAATAAGCACTGCCAACCGAATCGGGATTTTATACCTCTTTTAATTCATTTCTGAAATAAAAATTGGGTTTCTAACTTGAAAAAAGGACGTTAGCGACGAAACCTGATGCAAAATGCGAAGATGCTTAAATTTTTAGGAATCTTGGACAAAAAGAAGAGAAATTAGAAAAAATGAGCCTATTAGGTCAATTTGAACAGATTTTAGCGCGAAAAACGCTAAAATTTGACATTTTTTAGTTTTCAAAAATGATGGAAATGAAGCAACAAACACAAAAGACGCTGCAGCTCTCAAAATTTGTGGTCCGAAAGAAAAATTCCTTTCAACAAAATCTCGTGATGCAGAATGCGAAGATGCTCGAATTCGTGACAGTTGGAATTTTCGGAAAACAATAAGTGAATTTAAAAAAAAATGAATCTCTTAGGTCGATTTTAACGGATTTTAGCGCAAAAAACGCTAAAATTTGACATTTTTTAAAGTTGTCAAAAATGGTCATATGAATAGTGAAATCAACTTGAAATTTTGCATCGATTACGAATCTGAAATAAAAAATAGTGGTTCTCATTTGAAATAACGAAGTTACGTTCAGTTTGGGGCACCCTGGATATCCAATCGCATTGTAAACTACACCATCAAATTTGATTTAAGAAATAATCCGTATTTTGGCTCTTCTAAAAACCTAGGAAAAATGACTTATCCGGTGTTAGAACTAACGCGACGATATCTTGTATACTTGTATCTTGTACTTTGAGGTTCCGATCACCATGCGCGGAAAGCAAAGAAGGGTTGAGGGTAGATTTAAAACAGCTGGATACAATAGATTTGATTCGCTTGTGACGTCATGATGTTTGAATTCGACGGGGAATAGTTAGCACTAAAATTCAAAAAATAACATATGATAAAACATGTCAAAGTCAACTGAGAATCGAACACACGAAAACATACTTTTTGTTGTATTTTCTTTACACTATTGGTTCATGTTATTCTAAGGGATTTGATTTTTCCTAGGAATTACTAAATCAGAAGATTCGCGGACGGAAGAAAAGAAATCTATCTTTTAGTCCCTGCTACCAGGGCCATTTGTTTATTTTCTTCATTTTTTGAAAAAAAAAAAAATCTGTATTTATCTAAATAAAATTTTAAAGCCAAATCAAAGAAAAAGTTTGAAAATCCAACAGTTTTATCGAGAAATTGGAGCAAAACTTCAAAGAAAAATGTTCGTATTAAAAGGTATAACGGAGCAGGTTATCTCCTGACGATGTTCCTGGGGCCAGCTCCCAGACCAATATTTTTAAGAAGAAAAAAAAAACCGTGATGAAGTTCTTTGCTTGAGATTTTCAAGTATGTTAAGTATTATTTGAAGTCTTGTTTGTTTTTCCAAGAAAATAAGATGGGAGGGCAGTAAAAATAACTCTTTAAAGACACAAGTGTACTCACTTGTCTCGAAAAGGTCACTGAGCCGGATCATCAATTAAATCGGAATAGTTGAATAGTTTTGATAAAATGTGGCACTTAAAATATCCGATGGAAAATATCGCAATAAAAAAACCTAAAAATAAAAATTTCTTCTACTTTCACCTCTAATTTTTTTCTTCATGTTTTTCAGGATGAGACGGTGGGGAAGAGATGGGGTTCAGGAGAATCGAGCCACGAAGTGGACCTCCATCCGGCGACCAGAGAGGTAAAACTTATTTTTATGACGCCTCAAACGTACGATTAAATTATGCACTTTAGCATAAAAAGAGCATCTAAAGTTAAAAAAGCGTGTCTTATCTTAACACGCGATATTTTATTTTATTTGCTCCTAGATAACGTCAAGTCTTGAGATAACTACTAGAATTACATTTCAAACGGGGAATAAAAGGACAAAAAAAAATCTCCCCGAGGTATTTCTCAGGTTCAAGGTTAATAGATCGCGGGTTGATTTCCTTTTACTTCCATGCTACGCTGTTGAAACATAAAATGACAATAGTAAACGTGAGCTACAGAATGATTGTGACCATAATAAATTTCAACGGGTAAACTTTTTTCTTTTAAGAGTCTGCAGCTTATAAAGGGATTTTCGCCAGAAGCAGCCGGCGGATCCTCCAACACCTGGGCACCATTCAAGAGAGTTGGATGCTCTAATTAAAACTTTTCCTGAGGGATTAAAGAAAAAATATTTTCCCAGCCATTTCCTTTTTTCCAAAAATGGAAGCAGAAAACGTCTTCTCGTTTACTCCCGTAAAGGAGCCTCTTTTCATTTCTCTTTGACGGACGTGATGGGAGAATTGCCGATAACATCAGGAAGGGTAATCCAATCGGGTTTTTCCGATACAGAAAACCAATTCACCGTAATTACACCCAGAATAGGAATCTTCACGACACGTGTTTACTCACTCATTTTTTTCCCACTCTATTGTTTTTTTTCCCTAAGCTATCAGGAAATGCCACTGATTTTATGAAGAACCACGCCCACCATCAAGTGGTTTCTCACGATTATCTTAAAATGTTTTAAAACTTATGTAAGCTCCGATAACGACACCTTTCCGCCAAAAGCCCACTCTTTCATAAAAATTTAAATATGTTTAACATAGAAACCACGTTATAAACTGGCAATAAAACTTTTAAGGATCGATATAAAAATGAAAAGGTTTCTACATATTGAAAATAAGACATAATGAAGGGCGAAAAGAATACCTTTTTAAGGCTATTTTCAAGCTTTTTTAGTGGTCATTCTGCCAAAAAACACCATTTTCAGGCTTTTTTCGATTTTAGTTTTTCAAGAAACACCTTTTTTTTCAGACTTTTGCCTAGATCTTTTTTTAGGGAGTTTTCTCCTTTTTTTTGTCGAAGAAACACCTTTTTTTACCAATTTTTAGAACGTTTTCCCAAATCTCCTTACGAAAGATATAAACGTTTCTTGGTTTGTCCCATAAATCCCCATTTTACCCCAATTTTGCGAGTTTCCTCCTGGCTTTATGCCGAAAAACACCATTTTTGGGCGTTTTCTACATTTTTGTCAATAAACACCTTTTTTACCCATTTTTAGAACGTCTTCCCCAGCCAGCTGAAAGATTTCAACGTTTACTTGGGTTTGTCCCATAAATCCCCATTTTACCCTTTTTTGCGAGTTTCCTCCGGGCTTTATGCAGAAAAACACCATATTTGGGCGTTTTCTACATTTTTGTCCAATAAACACCTTTTTTACCCGTTTTTAGAACGTTATCCCCAGTTTCCTTGCCGAAAGATTTCAACGTTTACTTGGGTTTGTCCCATAAATCCCCATTTTACCCGATTTTTGCGAGTTTCCTCCTGGCTTTATGCCGAAAAACACAATTTTTAGGCGTTTTCTACATTTTTGTCCAATAACACCTTTTTTACCCATTTTTACAACGTTACCCCCAGTCTCCTTGCCGAAAGATTTCAACGTTTTGTTGGGTATGTCCCATAAATCCCCATTTTACTCGATTTTGCGAGATTCCTCCTGGCTTTATGCCGAAAAACACCATTTTTCGGCGTTTTCTACATTTTTGTCAATAAACACCTTTTTTACCCATTTTTAGAACGTTACCCCGAGTCTCCTGCCGAAAGATTTCAACTTTTTCTTCGGTTTGTCCCATAAATCCTCATTTTACCCTTTTTTTGCGAGTTTCCTCCTGGCTTTATGCAGAAAAACACCATTTTTGGGCGTTTTCTCATTTTGTCCAATAAACACCTTTTTACCCAATTTCCGGACGTTTTTAGCTGTCTTTCTGCCGAGAGATTCCTTGGCTTTTATCCAAGAAAAACTTTTCTTCACCATTTTCCTGCTATACCTGCCCCTAAAACACTTGTTTTACCCGGGGATCTCTCACAACACTCTCAAAGATTCCAGTGTTTGTTTCCAAAACTTTGAAGCTTATTTCTCTGAGCCACAGAAGCTGCTGATGCCCAAATCTTGGATTGCTACTTTCTTTTTTAAGCACTTTTAAAGTTATGGACGTGACAAGCAGACGGTGGACAAAGACTTTTTTTTCGTTATAAACCAGTTTTTTTTTCTTTCTAATTGTGATTCATTGCCTGAACAAAGAAAATGAATCGTTTTCGTTCAAATTATCGAAGACAATGGGCGAATTCAGAGTCGAGGTTTTAAATCGGTTAATTAGACGAAAAGAAGCGTTAATCGTGTATAGCGGTCAGTACACCTGTGGAGGCATTAAATAACCGAATCTTTAAATGGCAGACTTCCAAAACAGAAGGAGGCATTTTCGTTTAAATGAGTCATTTGCGATCGGCCTAAAAACTTTTATTCTTTTCCCCCTTTTTTTTCTTGTTCATTCTTCAATATGTTAATTAAGCGTTCGGAAGTTAAAAGAGACGTCAACTCCTCTCAATTAAAACCTGTTTTTCGCGCGTCCGGCATCACCTAAAAAAAATCCCGTCATGGCCCGTTTCTTCATTTTTTTTCGGGGCTGTAAAAAAAATTATGACTTTTTTATAGCATAATTATTTTCTTAAATTTATTTGGTTGTTAAAAATTAATAAAAATAAATACTGTTAAATTTTATATTTTCAAAATCCGGGCTTATCTAAAACCCGTAGGTTTTTTTAAACGAGAAAAAAGAAATATCGAGCCGGAAGGGGGTACCCACATTATGACTATAGAGAGGCAACCTGTAATTTACCAATTACGTCGATCAAACAATCCTTGAATGGTGACACTCGCTCCTTCGAGTTTAAAAAGCGATTTAAGATTATGAAAGGAACAATCATTTTCAAAAGTCATCGTCGAACCGAAAAATCTGTCAAGAACGATTTCGGTCTTTATTGTCTATTCCGGTTTTTCGGACAGTAAAGACGTTCAATGGTCTCCTTGGAAAGTGGGTTGGAGATGTGCAGAAAGGGTAAACTGCATAGTTTCACGAACTAGGCAGCTTTAAAGCTGGAAGGCCGAGGTGGAGAGGGGCCTTAGAAAAAACTCGACATAAGGCCTAGTAATTGAAATAAAAGACGGATTAAGACCCAGAATCTCTTCTTTCATTCGTCAAGTGTTGAACATCAAGGACTTTTTTATTTTCCTGCTCGCCTCCCTAGAACAATTGCCTTCTGACCCAGATTCCTTTTTCTTTAAAAAAATTCCTTTTTTTCTCTATAAATAATTCAAAGTGATCACGTTTGGATGCCCCACCTTATCAAGAGGGGAAAACGTAAAATTACTTGCCTTTCGAAGAAATCTACCGCTATTTGATATTCATTTTTTTGTTTTGTCCAAAATTTTCTCCCGTTTCGCAAGCCACGAAAAAGAGGAGAGAGGCCTTTTATCTTCCCAATCCGGCGGATAAACGTTGGCTTAAACACAAAATGAGGTACCTTCAATATAAATCTGACTTTTTTTTAAACCTCCTTCTGGGGAGCGGAGGATTTAGGCTCATTTTAAAAGTTTTAACATTTTTGGACTGTTTCCTTCAGTTTTAGGTCAAAAAATTTCCCCTTTCTCTGAATTTTTTGACGTTTTCCTTGATTTTAAGGTTATGAAATATTCTTATTTCTCGGTTTCCGGAGTTATAAATTAAAAAAAAAAAATTAAGGTGCTACACTTTACCATTCACTGAGCCTAGTACGGGCTCGATTGGATTATTGGTTATCGAATTACGGCTTTAAAAATGAGGCGAATTTTACGCCCAAAAATCAGGTCAGGCTGGAATTTTTAGCCAAAAAACCCAAGAAAATGTCATTTTAAGACCGTCTAAAGTAGGAAAAAGAAAAAAGTTAGGCCCTGTGGAATTCGAACCTATGATTTTTGGGATTCAACAAGGCCTCCATAGCTCAGTTGGTGGAGTGATGAGGCGGAAACCCAGAAGTTGTAAAATCCCACAGAGGGCCAAACTTTTTTCTACTCTTTTACCTCTTCGTAAATAAAAATAAAAATTCCGAGTAGAAATTTCTGATGAAATTTAACGGATTTAAAACTTTTTAAAAGTACATTTTAAATCGCCTTGTTTGATGGGGCAGAAAATATATTTTTCTCAACGAAAGACGACTCTTAATTGCGCTCGGAAGCCTTCGTCCTTGAAGAAGCGACTTGTAAAATTGCACGAGATCATCCTTTTTAACTCTTTTTACACTCGGTATTTATCTCATTTGAAAAAGACAACCCAAGGATAAAAATTTTAGATTTTAAGAAGAAGAAAAAAAATCCAATGTATTAAATTCAAGGACTTATATGCACATTTTTATTATGTACGACCGCTTTAAAATATAATGCGTGGGCTCTAGGAAAACAAAACGGTAGTTTGTTTATGCTAATCATTTTATAAAACAATCGTCCATTTGATTAAATAATAAAATGGATAAACAGAACCTTTTCTTAATATAATTTATCCTTTTTTTAATCTGCAAAAATTCCTTTTTGAGGAAAAGGTGGAATGTTGCCATTTTGAATTTTAAAAAAATATTCTGAGGATTATCCTGTTTATTTAAAAGGATCAAGATTAAGAGGATTTATTTTTTAAGTTTTTTTAAAGCCTTATTTATGATATTTTAATTATTTTTATAGGCTTCTGGACCTCCTGTTCAGCTGGAACCAGTAGACTTAAGTATGAAGACGACCTCATCCCTCCCGGATCTTCTACCAATTAGTAAATTTATCGGTTCGAGAATAAATAGTAGTCCTCAACCACCAGGTAAATATTCAATTTAAATTATTTTCTAATGAAGACTTTCCCACGGGCTTCTTTTCATAAGGAAGTCTTTCATTGTTTAGGGGAGACCGGGGCTAAACGATACACTTTTGAGTTTTTGAATTTTAAAAATTTTCCTTATGGTAAAAAAATTTCGAAAAAATTTATTAACATTAAGTAAACGTTCATATACCACCCAAAAATTTATCAACTTAAAAAAATTTTGCTTTTTAGATTATTTTTCAGTTTAAAAAAAATTTTCAATTTGTATCAAAATGCCCCGTATGCGGGGCGAGATGATACATGGCTGGGGTAGGATGATACAAAAACTAAAAGTAATTTTTAAATAGTTTATTTTTAAAAATAACGTACTTTTCAATCACTATCTAAATGTAATTCGATATCCGACTCACAATTTTTGCAAGTATACATCGGATCGTCGTTTCCGCATTCGACGTGAGCCCATTTTTGCATTCTAAACATTGTATCCATTGTTACCCAGGTTTTGATTTTGAAAAGGCCTTAAGGCAAACAAGGCAGAGAGAATCTTCATCTTCTGATTCACTATCAGCTTTTTTGAATCTTTTTGACACTTTATTTTTCTTTTTTGACACCGGATCCGGTTCACCATGCGGTTGATACAGCATGGTGACCGTATCAACCTGCCCCACGATATTTGTATCAACGTGCCCCGTCGGGAATTCAACAAGTTATTATTTAAAAACTATCATAAAAAACTAATATTTTAAAAATAATAAAACAGATTCTACTTGCCTTTTCTTTGTTGAATCCAAAAATACAAATTTGAAAACGATCCGAAATGCTTAAGATGCTGAAAAATTCACTCAAAGCGGATCAAAATAAATTACTTCGAAGGGTGAAAAACAGTTATTCTCTTATCAAGGGTGGGGTGAAAGGCGTGGGGTGCCGAGCGCGCGCGGGCAAGTCGAGGAGAACGTTCTAGACAATTTGTTTACATGATTTTGGTGCGTAATAAAAAACTTCGCGCCCAGGACACACTGTATCAACCTACCCCGCGTATCAACCTGCCCCGGTCTCCCCTACTCGAGACTTTAATGAGACGCGCGGAGGCTTTTTCATCATCAAAGTGACCCGCTTGCCGTAGGACATCCGCGTAAATTAGACCGGAGGTTTTTTTCTATTTAGACTTCACCGCATAATTGGTCATCGCGTTTGAAGTTCAAAATAGTCACGATCTCGTTAGCAAAGCGTTTTACAAATTTTCCTGTCAAATATTTTTTATCCTGAAATTTCAATCCAAGTTTGTTTTTTTATCTTTTTATGTTCTCTAAAATTAATTTGGGCCTTAATTATAAAGTTTTAATTAAAATTATTTTTTGGCCAGACTTCAAGGATAGTAAATTAATTTAAAAAACGCCTAAGCAATCCCAAAAAAAGTCATAAGCATAAACCCCGAAGAAAAATGGGTCAAAAACTATTTTCAAAACGTCAATTTATTAAATGAGCGTGAAATTTCTTTAAAAAAATAATTACCAAGTATGAAAAGTAATTAATTTTAAGTCTTTTAAACATTATAATTTAAAATTAGTGAGCGAACCTCTTTTTTTGGGGCGTACATAAAAACGCCCCGGTCCGGACGGTGATGGGCCGGTCACGATAAGCAGTTTAGATTGTGTCAAGGCTGGTGTCGGAGTTGTATGTCCCGACGTCAAATCGACTCCTTGTCCCGTTTGTAACTTTACCCCATTGTGAGAGACTCGTAAAAGAAAATTACATGTTGGGAAAAAAAATTTGTTCGTGTCAAACCGACGCGGCGACTACCGTAGTTACATAGCCGTCAATTCACTAATAAGTTTTATTATAAACAAAAATCCCTTTTTTAGACCTAATATACGTTAAGAAAGGGAGTTAAACGCTTAAAACCCGATAAAATGGGTGTTTTTACACCAAAAAATCGAGGCAAACTATTCAAAACAAGTGTTTGAACGCCCGAAAACCCGATAAAACTGATGTTTATACATCAGAAAACCGAGGAAAACCCTACTACCGTAGTTACATAGCCGTCGATTCATTAATCCGTTTTATTATAAACAAATATCCCTTTTTTAGACCTAATATACGTTAAGAAAGGGAGTTAAACGCATAAAACCCGATAAAATGGGTGTTTTTACACCAAAAAATCGAGGAAAACCCGGTTACTACCGTAGTTACATAGCCGTCGATTCATTAATCCGTTTTATTATAAACAAAAATCCCCTTTTTTAGACCTAATATACGTTAAAAAGGGGTTAAACGCTTAAAACCCGATAAAATGGGTGTTTTTACACCAAAAAAGCGAGGCAAACTATTCAAAACAGGTGTTTGAACGCCCGAAAACCCGATAAAATTGATGTTTATACACCAGAAAGCCGAGGAAAACCCCGTTACTACCGTAGTTACATAGCCGTCGATTCATTAATCCGTTTTATTATAAACAAAAACCCTTTTTGAGACCTAATATACGATAAGAAAGGGAGTTAAACGCTTAAAACCCGATAAAATGGGTGTTTTTACACCAAAAAAGCGAGGCAAACTATTCAAAACAAATGTTTGAACGCCCGAAAACCCGTTAAAATTGATGTTTATACACCAGAAAACCGAGGAAAACCCGGTTACTACCGTAGTTACATAGCCGTCGATTCATTAATCCGTTTTATTATGAACAAAAATCCCTTTTTTAGACCTAATATACGTTAAGAAGGGAGTTAAACGCTTAAAACCCGATAAAATGGGTGTTTTTACACCAAAAAGAGAGGCAAACTATTCAAAACAGGTGTTTGAACGCCCGAAGATCCGATAAAACTGATGTTTATACACCAGGAAACCGAGGAAAACCCGGTTACTACCGTAGTTACATAGCCTTCGATTCATTAATCCGTTTTATTATAAACAAAAGTCCCTTTTTTAGACCTAATATACGTTAAGAAAGGGAGTTAAACGCTTAAAACCCGATAAAATTGGTGTTTTTACACCAAAAAAGCGAGGCAAACTATTCAAAACAGGTGTTTCAACGCCCAAAGACCCGATAAAACTGATGTTTATACACCAGAAAACCGAGGCAAACCTGGTTAAAAGGAGCACCTGTTTTGTAGGGAGCTGAACACAAGTTTAAAACCAGTACGGTTTTGCCACTGTTTCTAGCTTTACTCCTTGTTTAGCTGACAATTTAACGACTGTTTAGCTCTTAATCTGACGTCTTGTTAGCTTACGATTAAGCGATTGAGCTACCGATCTGATGACTTAACGACTGTTTAGATGACGATTAAGCGAATGTTAACTGACGGCCGAGAAACTACTTTTGTAGAGGACCCCAGCTGACCCAAGCGGGACATTTTGCCGCCTCCTACACACAACGCTCCCAGGCGGAACTGTGCCGCCCAAAGCAACTTTTTTTAGATATTTTAAATTTATGGCTTGAAAAAATGGATTTAAATCAATAAAAAGCCGCGTTAATCGAATTCCACGACGTGTTTATCATTCATTCTTCACGCTTAAAATATAAATTTACATTTGACCCTGACACGGTTTTGCCTCGGCGTTGCTTTCTTTTCAATTAGAGGTAAATTTTTCGGAAGGACCCCCATGATCTTTCAAAATTGCATAAAAAATATTTTCTTTGTTGGGTGGCGTTCAAAGTTTTAAGGAAGATCGGTTGTCTTGTTTGGATTTGAAAAAACAAGCAAGTATCGCTTTTCCTTATAAAGAAACTTTTTTTTTTCCTCGTCAGCCTTAAAAAGCAAAATAATTCAATATAACGTACCTACAACTGGGAGAGAAAAAAAAACGAAAGGCTCACGTTTAAAAATTAGCCTCACGACACGGACGTCTTGATAAATTAAGACGAATGATTAAACAACTTGTGAAACAGGGTGTGGCTAATTGGCTATCTAAAGTGCTACATGTAAAAAAGAATTTAAATTTAGTTTTTGGTTGAAAAACGCTTTTTTATTAACGTAATTAAAAACAAAGACGATTGCGCTAAAAAATAACCTTCACCCTTTTTCGTCAACCTTTTTCGTACCCTCCCGTGGTCGAAGGACGTTTTCATTGTCCGCGGTCTCCACTTCGGATTATTTACGAGAGAACGCTAGGAAACGGTAATAATTTGATGCCACAGCACATAATATCTATGGCGTTTATTATGAACTACTTTTCACGCCCTCCATATATCAATTTCTTCCCACTGCCGCTGTTTTTCGATTGTAAAAACGACGGAAAGGCTTTTATTATTTTATCATCGTCTTAATTATCTCGTACCAAAAGGTCTCTTCTGAATAATTAAAAAAGCTGGATAAGTTAATTTTTCTCCGGGTGTTAAAAAGGAAAAAGAGACGAAAATAACGCCTAAAACTCTGTAAAATGGGTGGTTTTTTGGCTCAAAAATCCTCAAGAATCTGTTAAAAATGGGGATTCTCAGCTTGAAGAGCGATCAAAAGCCCAAATTCGATTGAAAAGGGAGTTTCTACGCCTGAAAAACTGTGAAAACGTCAGAAAGTTTTGTAAAAAAGAGCCTCCCGGTACAAATACTGAGCGGAGCTCCTAAAAATTCTGTAAAAAGGAGCTTTTTTCGGTCGAAAGAGGTAGGGAAAGCTTTTAAAGCCGGCAAAAAGGGAGTTTCTTGACCGAAAAAGCGTGTAAATTGACTAAAATCAGGAGTAAAAGAGAGCTTATTCGTCAAAAAACTTCTAAAAGTCTGTTTACTGAAGGTTTCCAGGCCTAATGACCGAGGAAAAACTCCCAAAATCTGCTTAAAAGTGGGTTTTTTGGTCAAAAGAGTAAGGAAAAGCAATAAAACCAGTTTTTAGAATCAGTGCTACCACGACTCATCCACAATGCGGAGGGCGGACGCATTAAATTTGCCCAAAATTTTGAAACTACCCTTTAGAAAAAAATTAAAATAAATTGTTTTTCCAATTTATACCTTTTATTTATAAATTTTAAAGAAATAAAAGGCGATGTTTTTATAAGGAATAGTAGTTTGGGCGTGACCTTCTCAAGTCTCATCCTCACTAATTTAGCGGCTCTCCTTCCCACTTTGTCCTCCTCTCTCGCTCTTTTTCATTTTTTCCTTCTCTTTCTCCCTTTATTTCTCCATGGTTCGTCCTTGTGGTCTCTTTATTTACAAGCGCTTCATGTGACCCCTTCTCCACCCACATTTTTCCTTTATCTTCTTTACAATGCGAAGAATTTCGATTTTTTTTCCAGGGTGCATAACTGCATTTGGGACCGTTTTTTTTTGTTACTAATAGCCCCGCTAATTATGCAAATGCGTTATTTTTAAGTTGCTTTTCTTGGGTGTTTAATTGGTTGCGGTGCTTTATTTAAAATGGCACTTTATTTGATTTAATGACCTTAAAGTTAAGAACATGCAAATAAAATGAGGCGGATCAATCGATTTTGATTTAGAGACCGTTGTAAAAATAAAATCTCCCCTTTTTCAACGTTCTGTGCCAAGAATTTATTTCCTTATTGCTTGGGTACACATATCGCCGTGTTTTTAAGGCGGGAATATTTTAAATAATCGCGCTCAAAAAGGTCGCAGGTGTCCGCGCATCCATTTCTCGCTTTAACGAGCGATCACTTTCTTCGGAACTACTTTGTAGCGCGTTTTATGATTGCGTTTCTTCACATTTTTTGAATATTTAACACTTGCGATTGGATTGAAATCATTTATAAGATGGATTGGGCACAGCTGGGAGAATTCGCCATGATAGCGCTGAAATCAGAGCAAAAATACGTCCTTCCGAGGTTATTCGTTTTTTTGACGAAGAGACCCTTTTTTTCTCAATTTTTGGTCGTTTTCGTTCAGTTTTTTGACCGCCAAACTGCATTTTTTGATTTGGGCATTGCCTACCTCTTTTGCCAATTTTTATTCTGATTTTTGAGAGTTTCACTTCATTTTTTGACGGAAAGACCTTTTTTTTTTTTTTTTTTTTTTTTTTTTATTTTCAGGGCTATAAGTACGTACGAATTTTTGGGCTTTTCCTATTTCGACGTTTTGACGTTTTTCCCGATTTTTTGGCGTTTTTGAACTAGAATCCTCTTTTCACGCAATTTTCGGGAGTTTAAAAATTTTTATTTTAGCATGTTGTGCAGAAACTTCTTTTTCTCCAGATTTTATTCCTTTTCTTATTATTGGTTGTTGCGATACTTCCGATATATCGGAATATCGATATTTTCCTTCCGATATTTGCGATATTTGTACCGATATTTCCCTACCGATATTCTTCCGATATTTCCGATATATCGCGTTATTTTTACGATATGAATCCGAAAGAAAAATGGGGGAACACACGGGTAACTTATACTTATCAGTGATAAGTGATAACATCCATACCATATGGGTATGGACCTTACGATATATATCGCGATATATCGGAATATCGATATTTTCTTCCGATATTTGTACTGATATTTTTCTTCCGATATATCGGTTCATCTGATATTTTTCTTCCGATATATCGGTTCATCCGATATTTTCCTTCCAATATTTGCGATATTTGTACCAATATTTTCCTTCCGATATATCGGTTCATCCGATATTTTCCTTCCGATATATCGGTTCATCCTATATTTTTCTTACGATATATCGGTTCGTCCGATATTTTCCTTCCGATATATCGGTTCTTCCGATATTTTCCTTCCGATATATCGGTTCATCCGATAATTTCCTTCCGATATATCGGTTCATCCGATATTTTCCTTCCGATATATCGGTTCATCCGATATTTTCCTTCCGATATATCGGTTCATCCGATATTTTCCTTCCGATATATCGGTTCATCCGATATTTTCCTTCCGATATTTTCCTTCCGATATATCGGTTCATCCGATATTTTCCTTCCGATATATCGGTTAATCCGATATTTTCCTTCCGATATATAGGTTCATCCGATATTTTCCTTCCGATATAGGTTCATCCGATATTTTCCTTCCGATATATCGGTTCATCCGATATTTCCTTCCATATAGGTTCATCCGATATTTTCCTTCCGATATATCGTTTTATCCGATATTTTCCTTCCGATATATCGGTTCATCCGATATTTTTCTTCCGATATTTTATCCGATACGATATTTTATCGCGAAATATCGTATCGTATCGATAAAATATCGGAAGGAAGGCCATATCGAATCAACCCTACTTATTTTTAATTTCGCAACCCCTTCCAGGAAAATCTTGAACTCCTTTGCACTGAGGCTTGTAAAAAATAAATGTAACGGAAAACGTGGTTTTCCTACTTCTTATTTTCTTCGAATGAGCCTAGTACGGACTCTGTCGGATTATTTCTTCTTGAGTTATTGCCAAATTTTAAAAATCCTGTTTTTCTAACGTTTAGAACAACTTACGACTTAGATATTCAAGTCCCAAAATTTTTTGAATATGATAATCACCTGATTTTTCCTGGCAAAATTCCAAAACGGTATTCAGCTGATGCACTGTCAATCCGTTGAGCTGTCTGCCCATCAAGGATCTCATATCAAATTGGTTGAGACGACGTAGTGCGAAGAATAGAAATCTACCACCAGTAGTGCATTTTCCTACCTCTCCTTTATTTATTCATTCAGCGGTCGTAAAGGCAGACGTTTCTTGACTAAAGAGCCGGTAGAGGAGAGGAGGATAAAAAAAAATGCCGATTCATTACGTGTCCCAACTGTGCCATGGTCAATGTGAGAATCAGACCAAATTGACAATAAGAGGACATTATCATCAATATCGACGACAGTCTGACCAAAAAAAATTGTAGGCGTCAGAATATTCCAATTGTGCCCATTTCGTGTTTTGTAATGTTTTCTGTGAGACAAGTACAACACCTGAGGTCATCCAACTCTTCGGATAAGGGAAAAGATGTAAAGAAAGGCGAGAACATGAGATGGCTATTGAGCCTGAGATCGATTGTGTATTCTTGTATAGTTAAGGAGTCGATACAACCCCCCGAGGCTTCCCCTTTAGGATTTATGTCGGAAGTGAAAACGGAAATGAGCGTTCCTACAACTCCTCCGACACCGCCTACTACGCTTCGGCAAAAACTTTAACGACACTTTAACTGTCCGTGTAATGGGCGCGAGAGGGAACGGGCGTGGGTGATGCTCTCCGAGCCGTGTGACCGCCAGGGCATTACACTCCCAGTCTTAATTACAAAAACATCCCTTCACTCCACATCAAAGTTGAAATGTTAATGATCACCTTTTTTTTTATTGTATAAAAAAGTCTTTTTTTTATTGCCACACTGAGTCAATGAATTAGCCACAAAAAAAAGAGAAAAGTTACACTTGTAAAAACTGGACAGCATTAAAAACATATTAAACTTTTTTTTATTTCTACCAACACAGATTAGTACGCACACCCACAAAAAAGCACCAAAAACTCGTTTAAAACCGGGGGGGGGGGCAAATTCTAGGCCTCAAAATTTATAGGGGCCATTTTAGGGGTTACTCGGAAACCGAGGAAATCTCGGGAAATCTGGTAGGAAATTGGAAACCGAGGAAATCTTTGGGGAATTGGAAACCGAGGAAATCTTCGGGAAATCTGGTAGGGAAATCTAGAAACCGAGGAATCTTCGGGAAATCTGGAAACCGGGGAAATCTTTGGGAAATTTGGAAACCGGGGAAATCTTCGGGAAATCTGGTAGGGAAATCTGGAAACCGAGGAAATCTTTGGGAAATTTAAACCGAGGAAATCTTCGGGAAATCTGGAAACCGAGGAAACCTTCGGGAAATCTGGTAGGGAAATCTGGAAACCGAGGAAATCTTCGGAAATCTGGTTGGGAAATCTGGAAACCGGGGAAATCTGGAAACCGAGGAAATCTTGGGAAATCTGGAAACCGAGGAAATCTGGTTGGGAAATCTGGAAACAGAGGAAATCTGGTTAAAGAGTGGTCAAAAGAGGTAGGCAAAGCCCAAAACCTCAAAAAAAATTATGTTTCTCGGCCGGCGGAAGCAGGAAAAATTTTTAAAAAAATAGGGTCTGTCTGACGAAAATAGGGTCTGTCTGACGGAAAACCAAGGAAACTCCCGCAAATTGCCAAAAAAATGGCTTCCTCGGACTAACTAGGTAGCCAAGCCCAAAGTGCATTTTTCAGCCCAAAGAGCGAGGAAAACTCCAGAAAATTTGTCCGTCATAAAAATTTTATGAGGGCTAAATTTTTCGTCTTTTTAATTTATTCGTTTTTTTCCGTAACTTCACGTTTACATAAGTTGTAGTTCTCCTTGAAATTCAACCCCCATCGTAAATTTGTCAAAAGAAATTATCTATTTTAGAAAATAGCGAAATGCCAAAAAAGCCGTAACCTTATCTAATCCATGGATTTGTGTCATTTTTCGTCTATTCCCGTCAAAAATTTTATCCTGCGTTTGTAAATACCGGAGTGATAAATTTTGATAAAATAGACGTGAGAGGATGCGTAATGCTTAGCGTCCCGCCGAAGGGAGGACATTTGTTGACAAAGAAATGAAAGTTGTTCTTCGTCGAGGTTAGTGAGGATGACACGCCGGGGGGACCATCCCGGATACAAGATAAGGTAAACCAGTACCACTTTCTAGGGCCACCCCTCCCTTCTCCCCTCTTTTTTTTATTTATTTTTTTCCACAAACTTGATTTCAGTATATTACACGTTATTACTACCATTACCATACAACACATCACCTTTTTTTTTCTTTTTCGTGCGGAACATTACGTAAAAAGTCCTTGAAAAAAGGGATTATTCGATAACAGACTTTTTATCTTCTAATTTTTTTCCGGAAAGGTTTTTTTTATATTTAGAATACCGGCCGTATTTTAAAGCCAAAAAAGTAAATTTGTCGTAAAAGGCCTTCCGAAATTATTTAAAGATTTCTATCTTGAAAAAATTCATGAAATTCCGAAGATTTTGTAACTTTTTGATGTTTTTTGTCACGCGGAATTTTCGATGAAAAACGCCGATTAAAATTATAAACGGTGTTTCAATTTATAAAAAAAATTAAATCAAATTAAATTAAAGAGGGCACTATGTAATTATATTTTGGCAATTTTCACAAAATTGTATTTTTATGATTTTTTAAAATTTCTATTTTTACTGTTTGAGCAAAGTTTTACGGTTTTATGGCAAAATTACAACTTTTTTCATTTATGGAGAAAATTTTAATTTTTTAATTTTTGTTAATTTTTTTAATTTAACAATTTTGGTACCAACCATGTTTTTAAAAATTTTAATAAAATATTTTAAAAAAATTTTAAAATAATCGTTAAAAAATTACGATTCTTTCAAAAATAAAAAGTAAAAAAATGATTTTAAAATAGTGATTACGATTATGCCTACTCTGCCTCCATGTACGGACTCGATTGAATTATTCATTCTCGAGTAACCTTCGAAAAACTGAGTTTTATTTTTTCGTATTTTAGTTAAAAATGGCAAAACCTGAAGCATTCTCAATAAAATACAATATTTTATTGTTATTTAAAAATTTGTTTATGATCTTATAAGTAACTTATAAACCAAGTTATTACCCGGTAGTCGTTACATCAAAATTATTTTACTGCACGCTAATTTTTTTAAGATTCTCCTCACCTTTTTATCCACTTAAGTTGAATCGGACTTAGATTTTTTTTTATTACTTTAAATTCCCAAGAGGATTTGAAATAAACTTTTAAATTTACGAGTCCTTCAGGCAATGATTTTAATTTGCTTTTATATCCTGCGATTTTTTTTTCTTTTAAATACTATTGCGTAATTTTTGCGAAACGATTTTTTTTAAATGTGAAATATGCTAGCAATTCTGTTCGCTAATCAGGGGGTTCATGATGCCAAATCTATTTATTCTGCTTCTCCTCAATTTGTATCCTGTCGTCCAATAATAGCAATTTTTCTTTTTGAGAATCTACTATAAATTTATTTATTTAAAAATTCTTAAGGTGGTGACTTGAAAATTCACAGTTTCATCATTTAAAGGGATTTGGTAGAATATTACGTGTAAAATTTCAACGGTCATCTTTTTTTCCTCCCTGAATATTCGAGTCACGTATTTCCAGATCAAAAACTGGTCGAAAGTCACTGTTCCAAACACACAAATCACACTTTTGCAACGGTTACATGATTTGAACTAAAATTTGGGTCGTGATAAACAAATTTGAAAAAACGATTGGAAAAGCGGAAATGTTGATAAAACACGTTTATTTCAGTTTTAGGAAAAGAGGTCGTCCTTTTTTAAAAATTTCCTTTAAAAATAACTGGAGACTAAAATTAAAAAAAGATTTTTTTTTTCCGGATTTATTCGCCTAATTTGTATTTTATTGCCTAGATAGGTATATCGTATAACAAATTGACTTGAAAACGGTGTAATTAAAATGACTTTACGATGGCTCCTTGGTATTTTATGGCTGGACTACTGAGTAAACATTCTTTAAAAAAATTTAAATTTTTTTTATATTTGCAAAGCGCCCTTTCACTAGTTTCAGGTGATCAAAATCTTTTTCTTCGGTTTTTTGGCACAGAAACCTGAAGTTTATCAGATTTTTTCGTTTTCGCGATTTTATGGCCGAGTTACACCCTTTTTTCCCGGCGTTTTACTCAGTATTTCGGCCATTAATCGGAAGTTTTTTTGGCCGAAATTTCACCTTTTCCGCATATTTTTGGAAGATTTCCTCAATTTTTGAATTCAAAATTCCAATTTTACCAGATTTTCGCGACATTTCCCCCTTTTTACAGAATTTTATACAATGGGCCTGAAATCGAGTGAGTTTATCAAGTTTTTTTTTTCTTCGCGATTTTACGGCCTTCGAATTTTTTCACCGGCGTTTTCCTCGCTATTGTAGCCTTTAATCACTTTTCCTATTATCGGAAATTATTTAGTTTTTTTTTTTTTGCCAAAATTCCACATTTTAGCATGTTTTCGTAATTTTTCCCGATTTCTTAATCTAAAAATGCAAATTTTCAGCGTTTTTTCGATAATTTTGCACCTTCTTACAGAATTTTATCCAAGAGGAAAAAAAAATATATTAAAACTCGATGTTTACCCTGAAAATAAATACTCCATTATAAATAAGTAGATACATATTTATTGCTCTAACACTTCATTATTATGACCTTTTTTTTTCTAAAAAAATTAATAATGTACGTATTTTTAACACGTGTGTGGAAAGAATTATGGGAAACTTTAAAGGCCGCGGGGATTTTATTTCATGCACACTTCAAGTCCGGTTAGTTATCGTACTCGTGCCGTTAAGAAAACCAATAAAAAAAACTTATAAAATGAAAATTTTATTTTTTAAGCCTTTGTTTTATTTTCTAATTATCATTATAAATCTTATAACATTTTTTTATAAATTTTTATTCTAATTAAAACGTTTCTAATCTTAATTAAATAATTATACATCCCGTTCCATTTTTTTAAATAAAATGACCCAAGCTTATAATAATTAAAGTTTTTGCAATTTTGCAATTAATTAAGTCAATTGATTATCTTTTTTTATAAAAACAAGGTGGTAATTATGAGGAAATTAAATAATTTATGTCATTTAAAAATTTTTTTGAGTCGACGAAATGTCACCGACATTGAAGATTTTAAAGAGGCAATTTTAATTTAAAAGCAAAGTCATTTTGAAAGGTCGTCCGAGCAATTTAGAAGACGTCGGCTTTAAATCGCATGTGGATCGTAATTACCCAATATTCCGCTTGTTGCACTTTTATTAGGGAGGGTTAGAGGAAGTTTTGTAATTAAAATCGTCGGTTTAATAAAAGGGAAACCGGAATCGCCTCCGTTCCGGGCTCGTCTTACCGGACCGGCGACTATATCAATAATGAGATTCATCAATAATGCATACATCACTACCCTTGCTATTTCACGCCCCTTAACAGGTTTCGACCTCTCTACACCGTCATCAATCCTAAACTCTCTTGTTTATAAATTATTTATAGGGCGTTTGTGCCTTTTTTTTTCTCCCCCTCTCATAAATTCGATTATATTTACAGTCTAAATGTGACAGAAGTATATTCGCTGTGTGAGGTAAATGGGCCGAACTTTGATAACTCACTCTCTAGGTGGTCTGGATTTTTATTTTGATGGTTTGAAAAAAAGGGAAACCATTTTTATTTTTTGCTTTTTTTGACTGGCTTCTGGGAGACGTAGGGAGGCGGCGGCGTTGATCAGCGAGCGATACGCAGGCGAGAAACCTTGGAAAGCGCCCTACGATTCGGTAGAAACTTTCCGAACGGTGAAAACTCCCGAAAAACATCCGAAAATCCGATAAAAAAAGGTGTTCCCACTTTTCTACTTTCTGAACTGTGGAAAACTCTCTAAAAAGGTGTTTTTTGAGCAGAAAACCGCTAACTCTGCCGGTAAATCCGTTGAAACGATGTTTCTATGGTGAAGAACTCTTTGAAGGGTGTTTTTGGCAGAAAGACAGAGGAAAAACACCCGAAAATCCGATAAAAAAGGTGTTCTCACTTATCCACTTTCTGAACTGTGGAAAACTCCCTAAAAAGGGTGTTTTTTGGGCAGAAAAACCGATAACTATGCCGGTAAATCCGTTGAAACGAATGTTTCTATGGTGGAGAACTCTTAAGCGTGTTTTGGCTGAAAGACGGAAAGAAGGAAAAACACCCGAAAATCAAATAAAAAATGTGTTCCCTCTTTCTGCTTTCTTAACTGTGGAAAACTTCCCAAAAAGATTTTTTTTTGGGCAGAAAAACCTTTAAAACTGCGGTAAATCCATTAAAACGAGTGTTAAAGCATTGTGGAAAATTCATTTCCTACAATTTTTACTTTATAAATTCTTTTGTGAGAGTGACGGTTTTCGAGATATCGTGGAGAAATCAATGTCGTAACTGGTGGCAGCGGTGGAAATTTCAATTTTTTGCTTTTTTTCTTCGGTTTTTTTACGATATCTCGGAAAATTTTGACCGTACAGAAAATATTATAGAACAAAAATTAAAGATAATTGGATTTTAGACAACTTTTACTCTATACAAAATGTTAATATCTTTGACTGTTAAGGAGTTACTAGCCTTTAAACATTTTTTTTTCTCGCTTTTTTGGCCTAGTATGGGAGAAAACTCTCAAAAGGAAGACTCCCGAGAATCATATAAAAATGGTGTTTTTCGGAAGAAAAAATAACACTGTTGAAAATGGGCAAAAATGCGATAAAATGACTGAAACGCTCCCACGTTCCTGATAGTTACAATCGTTTATAAGTTATTGATGGTTGTACGAATAAAACGTTCGATCCGTCTTTTAAAAAGAACGACTCGTAATAAATGTAGCAATTGATCTTTTTGGTAGATTCAACAAGTTTGTTAAAATGATCGATAAATCCGCGTGATAAGATGTGGGATGCAAATGAGTGGAAAGGCTGTTGCCGAGGATTCCCCTTTGCTTCCGCGAGACCCATCTCTCTCTCGGTGTCTAACGGGTTCGCTCGTCCTTCAAGGTGAACCGGCTACGGGATGACCCGGATGTCGGAGGCGGAGGCGTTTCTTCCCCTCATCAAAACAACCAATCGAACCGCCCTGACTAATTAAACAAAACCCGCACATTTAACCCACCCCGACGTGGGAGGGAACTTTACCATTTTAATTACACCCAAAGTCAAATTTCGTCGAAACCGCTTAAATTATTACTTGCACCTTGATTTTCTGACGGAAATAGTTTCGTTCTGCAGTGCTGATGCCTTTTTACACGTGTAATTTTAAACAATTTATAATAATTACCTATTAAACTTATTTCTCAACATGTATTAACTTTAAAAACTAATTAAAGTTTTAAATTACTTATTACACTAATTGTCTAATTGAATATTAGTCATTCTACAAAAAGTTTTATCTTAAAAATAAGTTTTTGTGAAACCCTAGGTGGATGGTTTGAAAAAAATGAGGACTTCTCGCCCAATTTTTCGGCGGGAGAAATTCGTGGTTAGGCCATTTTTCAGAAGGGAATTCCCTACTTCATATTTTGGCAGTTTTCCAACTCGACTGATGCCCTCTGCTTGAAAACAAACTTCGAAGTAACCAACTGGGCCAATGGCTCGAATTCAAAAGTCACCAACCAGGCCAATTACTTTAGTGTTGGTTTGATGTTGTGGAAACGACGAAAGAACGAGTAGGATATGTTAATGTAATCTGTCATGAGCTAAGCAATCGTTAGATCGTGAGATTGGCAGCGAAGCAGTCTTTCGTTTGTCACGTTTGTCATCATAAGGAAGTAGTTATATCGTCAGCTAAACCGTCATCTTAGACTTAGCTAAACAGTCACTTAATCTTCAGCTAAACAGTCTTTTTAATCTTCAGCTAAATAGTCGATAGATCGTCAGATTGTCAGCTTTATAGTCGCTTAATCTCTAGCTAAACAGTTTTGAATCTTCAACTAAGTAGTCATTATATCGTCGTAGATTGGCAGCTGAACTGTCGCTTAATCTTCAGCTAAATAGTCGATAGATCGTCAGATTGGCAGCTTTATAGTAGCTTAATCGCTAGCTAAACAGTTGTAGCTTCTGCTACTGCAATGAAGATAGAATTTGGCCGAGTATGACATGAGCTGTGGCTCAGAATTTTAGTCGTTGGCGGCGCTTGCTTTGGAGAATTGGGCCCAGTTGGAAAGCATGAATTGAGAACCTTCTTTATTTTATTCCTTCCTCGGCCAAGGAGTCTAAATGCTTTTAATTATTCCTATTCTGCAAAAATCGCTGCGTAGTTAACCTATCGACGCCATTAGGTCTTAATTAGGTCCTTATTAGGTCATTTCGTATCAGTCCATTATCACGAAATAATTAAAAGGAATTCTCGAAAGGAAAGAAATTTTAACGCCTTTTAAAATCTAAACAAATAATAATATACAATAAAAATTTAACTTCCCGATTTTAATAACCTATAATTAATAAAATTAATTGATCAGTTTAATATCTAAACAATCTGACCATGGGTTATAAAATACACACATTATCCTATAATCTAATATGGCTTCTGTTAGATTAATCTGGAACATAATTTGAGATTCTACTCTCCCGATAAGGATTATGTTTTGTAGATACAAAACCTTTTAAACGACGTTTAGCGTGTTAAATATCCGAATAACCTTTTTTTTTACCAGTCAGACGGGTCATTTCAAATACGATTTCTATTTCAATTATTTCATAATATTAATTTTTAATTTTTATTTTTTAGGTATGTTGGAGCCATTTTTTGCGTAAGTTTTTGACTTAATATCGCTCAGAATGCACTTAAAGAACGATTATTTTTACATCTATTTGGTCAACTCAAGAAGGTAATGAATTATCTAATTGACGACTTACTTTATACCAAATACGTTTGATGGGTTATAATTTGAAAGATACGTTATTTTAATTTTCTAGTTTAATTATGGATATGCAGCATAAATAAGATTTTTCTTCGGGGGGTGGTTTAGTTGGCACACTGTCTACGAGGATCGCTATAAACGGTTTACCCCCCCCCCCCCACGGGGATTGGATTAGCTCCGTACTTATAAGGTGTTCGCTCGTTTTCTATGTTAAATCCGTGATGGTCAAGATTGGAAGGTTTTCTCAAAAAGGAGTTATTGTATTATCCTCGATAGATGGTTTTTTGGGTCTTTCTGATCTCGTAGGATTGAAGAAATCGGCCCTAAACTTCAGTTTATCCATAACATTTTTACTCCTTCAATATTTTATCGAATTGGCAACAAACCTCTTCTAAACTTCTTGGTTAAACAGAAAATGGAAAAATTGAAATTTTGGTTCTAACCAAAGTACCAGAACCACTGGTTCTTAAAAGGCGCTTAAAAATTCATCATAAGCTTGTTTATTCGCTTTGTTTGTTCATTAGATATCGATTACATCCTTTAAACAGTCTCCGGATTATCAGGTTACCCTTTCATGGTAGGCATTGAATTAATTTTTCGTACTTTTTGGCAGTTTTAAATGTCCAAATTTCAAACCTGATTACAGAAGACGATTTGTCATGAAAAAAAGTTCCGGTTTGAAGAGCTTCCAACGATAACTTCCTCAAGGATACAGGAGGAGGAAGTATTAAGTAGGAGAACTAAATTTTTGTAAAAGTTGTGAAATAAATTTGGTGGGTATCGCAGTAAGTCTTGAGGAAGTTAGAAATTTTAGGTATTTTTTAATTGTTGTTCGTTTTCTGTTTTTTGAAAAAAAAAAAATAAAAATTAAGTACCTAATAAATCGCCATTTATTTTCCGTTAAAAAAATTCTTGAGGAAGTTAAAAAAAAAAAAAAAAAAATTATTTTGAAAATTTTATATCAAGGTAGAAATTCAGTACGGTTAGCCAAAGAGAGGCCGCCCTCGAGCCGGCGAAGTGACTCACATTTCTGCCTAGAAAAATTATTAAGTAAAAAAAATTTTGGAAAATTAAAATTTTAAAAACATGGAAAATTTTTAAATAATTCAAGGAATGTTTAGTGAAAATTTGGTGAAGATCGGACCAACAGTACGCCCACAGCGCTCATTTTAAATCTTTGAACAGTCATATCTCCGCCATTTTGAAAAATTTCGAAAAAAGCTCTCGTCATTTTCAAGATTTCTGTGAAAGGAAGCTTGTGTATAAATTTGGTGAAGATCGGATGAAAATTGCGGCCGTGAAGTGTTCCGGAAAAAGTGGCGACGGACGGCCGGACGGCCGGACGGCCGGCACCACAGACAAAGTCAGGATCGGCAAAGATCACTTATCAGATTTATCCTACGGGGTCTGGAAGACCCTTTTCTAGTAACAGGGGGTCGGAGGGTATCACAGTAACTTCTTGAGGAAGTTAAAATCTCCCGGGTGTTTCAACGGTAATTTATCGGCGAGTGGATCTCGAGGATTTGGAAATAACCTCGCCATCCCGGATCTAAATCGTTGCTCAACCCTCCCTCTCTAACCACCCTCGTCCTTTCCTAACGTTACACCGACTTGTTTTTTAATTAATTGCATTTTTCGTATGCGTTAATTGGACCTGAATCCGTTAATACGTTTAGGATTTTAGGTTTTTTCTTCCTCGTCGTCTTAGTTTCTCGTTTCACGGATTTCTCATGGGGGTCAAAGCTGTCGGTTAAATTTTCAATTGTGGCCCTTCTTGAACGTCGACGTGGACGCTGCCCAGGACGTGAGGGTTCAAAAGGTCTCCCATCCTAACGGTACATGTTGCACACCTCACCATTAAGAAAATGAGCGAAAAAGATAGAAAAAAAGGAAGAGAAAAAAAAAAGAAGACGTTAAAAATAATGACCCTGCGGTAGCAGGGACTAAAAGGTAGATTTCTTTCATGAATAAAATTAAAATGTATAAACACAAATATATAATTATGTTATAAAAATGATGATATAAGAAAATTGCGCCACTGAGCCCCTAGAAAAACATCTGATAATTTTATTAATAAAATATTTAATAATTTCCCGGTATAAATTCAAATTTTTTTTAAAGTTTAGCTAGTTCAATATTTTGCGCCTGGCTCGTCCAAACCTGCTTTAATTAATTTTTACACGTCCTCGCAGAGGTCTTAAAGTTTTTTTTTGCAAAAGGACTAGGATTTCAATAGAAAATGCCAATTTTGTCTTTTAAGCCCTAAGTAAAGTAGGTGAATCGCTGGTCCGATTTCAGCCATTAACGAACTCGTCCGAGCTATTGAGATAAAAGCTCTAAATACCGGATATCGTCACCCTCACATTAAAATTGCTCCAGTTATCGTGCTAATATATATATATATATATAAACTTTTCAACTGAGGATGGTTTTGGGGTCCAGGAGGTATGAAACGAAAAACGTATAGAAAATTTTTGAATCTGCGACTACTTGGTACATTACAATAGGTAGATTTTTGAAGAAAAGAAATCTACCTAAAGCAAGGTGAACAGTTAGCATTTTGGTTTCATCTTCTCCCTGGTCTCCTTGTTCGGTCACTAAATGTCACGGTCCCTCCCAAAACTCACCCAAACTAGGGTGCCGTCGTTTGATTTATCTCCTATCATTTTTTGAGATCGGTTATCACCTTTTCTGACAAATGTATGACTCGAAAACGTCTACAACAATAATTTATAACATTTCCTTCTCTTGTGTTTTTTTAAAGGTAATTTTAGGGAGGAGCCTTTCGCACGTTTATGTTCTCAACTTGATGGATTAGGAGTCCATGGGCGGGGAAAGAATGGGGTCCAAGGCGAATTAAAAGTATTCCAAAAAATTTTATGTTACAAAATAATTTTAAATGTTTCAAAAGAGTCTAAAAACTCATACAATTTTACTTAATAATTAGTGAATCCACACAACTTTGTTAATTTTGTGGTGAAAACATTTTACTAAATGGTGTTTTTAATTTCGAGTTAATCTTTGAGCTCCCAGGTTTTTTAAAAAGCAAGTTGACAGCGTTACAAGAAACAGAAAAAGACAAATGGTTTCGAGAATGGAAGACGAAGAAAAAAAGACGTTTTAAAACTTTATTTATTTCCCCACGTTTGACAAAAAGCCGATTAGAGGTTCCTAATATTCACCGCCAGACGGGAGTGACTTTTTTTCTTTCTTTTTTTGACAAAACAACGATAAATCGAGAGCGTGAGAAATTTGATTTTTGTACCGGTCTTCGCAAGGTCACGTATTAAAAACGTCCTTCGTTTTTTCGTTTTATCTTCGTCTTATAACTCAAATTTTCTTGTTTTTGGTTAACTTCCTAAAAAACAATGTTGCGATACTCACAATGATGGGTCTTTGTGACCCCATGATCGTAACTTTTTTCTGAATCCTATTTTTTTATCCGTTTTACAGAAATTCCGGGATTTTTCCTCAATTTTTCATCCAAGCACCTTCTTATCAGGGTTTTTTCGACGTTTTTCTGTTCTGAGAACCACTTTTTTTGAGATTTGGAAAGAAAAAAATTATTTTTGATTCCGTAAAAAATTAGGCCCCACACAGACATGTTATAAATTGCTACTCTTATGTCAAATAAAAAGTTAATTTTTATCGAGAAACCGTCATTCGGTCTCTAATTTATTTTCTGTTAAGGGCATCCACGATATTCGAAGGAACCAGTCTTCGCTATTAGATAAACACGGTGAAAGGTCCTCAGAAATTTTTTTCAAAAGAATTTTTCGATATCGATTTTCTGGTCAAAAACACGGTCAATTTAAGCTGATTTTTATACAAAAAACAAACGAGTTTATAAATTTTTCTTTTGTCACTTGGATATGAAATCCCGTCGCGAGAACGGATGCAAAATCGACTTTAAATGCCAAGAATTATTACTGAAAATATTTCATTACTTGTATAACAACTTGTCAGAATCTTGTAAACTGATTCCAAATGTTACAGTGTCCCTGCAAAATAATAATAAATTTTAAAAAAATGTATATCCTGCTTTGCGATTTTATCTATCAAAAGGGAGTTATTGTACTACCCTCTAAGCTCCGTTTCAGCGTCCGTTATATTTGAAGTTTTCCTTCTATTTTGCGAGAAAATTGCTGGTTTTTTGAAATCGCAAAAAGTGATGCCGTATTAAGTGGTATAAAGGACCCTTAACGCGGGGTCAAAATGACCATTTTTCTTGTAGCTGTATTTTATAAATAATTAACTCAATTAATTTTAAAAGATCCGCTATTTGGGATCATCCCGTAAGTGTGTATAATAATAATAAAGACTACATAGTAAAATTTTCTTCTTGCCCAATGACATTGTTTGACGAGTGAGACGAAATCGATTTATTATTTTGTCTTTGATTAAAATTTTAATTAATATTAATTTATTAAATTTTAAAAATAGGTTTGGGAGTGAATTTTCTTTTAACGGTCAATCAAAAGAAATTGAGTAGACAAATTAATTTAAAAATCGATTTGGCACCTCCTACTCGTTTAAATCTTAATACGGAGTAGGGGTGGAGGAGGATTAAAAGATGAGAACAAATGGAAATGTAAAATTGGGGCGTGTGTTAAGTCTCATTCCGTCGAAATGCTTTATTAATTAATTCGGAGTGGACGGGGTGGGCGTAAGGCATGTCGGCCGATAATTATAGCGGCTCGGATTATAGAACAGAAGACGATTTATAGACTTGGAAAGAACAATGCTGTTGTTAACATGCTACACCACTTTAAATAGCCCTCCACTTTGAGATTATTTTCATGCCCCCAACCACCGCGGATTCCAAACCGTTGGATAGATTCTTCGAATTGTAGGCAGAAAAAAAATTAATCCCTCAATGCCACCTAGCTATAAAACAGCACAAAAGGCATAAAATCACTCGGAGGAAAAAAGGCGGAGTTACTAGAATAACTGTGCGAATGCAGTCCCAATTTTGGCCCCAAGTTTTTCAACTTCATCGCCTTTTACCAGAGGACGCCTAGGAATCCAAGGTTTTTCGTATTTTTAATCCTAAATAAGTAATTTAGTTTCTTCAAAAGCCCTCAGGCGATGAGAGAGTTGCAGTTAATTCCGGTAACGAAGAAGTATTTTTAAGCGCTCATTTGTCTCGATCTAATCTAGTTTTTTTAAAATATAACAGCCCGAGGGGACGTTTCTGAGGTCGACTCAATATAAAACCATGACTACTTACTATTTGATTAACGGTTCCATAAATGGAATGTTAGCTGTCTTTGATGGGAAAAAACAAGGGATCTAGGGAAGCGTTGCGTTACCCAACAAATTTTGAGGAAACTCCAAGGTTGCTCGATTCTTCTAGAAAAGTACTCGTTTGAAGAGCTTTCAACGAAAACTTCCTTAAAGCGAAGAAACAATGTAGGAGGGGGAAGTATAACGGAGGGGACGTACAACGGAGGGGGTATAAGGAAGGGGAAGTATAAGGGAAGGGAAGTTTTTAGTTTAAGTTTTCCTATTTTTTTCGAAAAATTTTCCAAGTTTTTTCAAGAAATTTTTTTTTTTTTAATTTTCCGAGTTTTTTTTATTTTCGAAAAATTTTATAAGTTTTTTTTACCAAAAGTTTTCTATTTTTTTTTTAATTTTCCGAGTTTTTTTTTTTTGGAAAATTTTCCGTGTTTTTTTTTTAAATTTGCTCTTTTTTTTAAATTTTTTAAGTTCTTTTTTTTCGAAAATTTGTCTAAGTATCAAGGTAGAAATAATGGGCTCCTTCGCCTACGGATGTGCCTCTCTTAATGGGTAGAAGTACGAAATTTCTCCCTACTAAAAAAAAATTAATTAAAAAGTGGCAATTTTTTTACACCAAAAATTTGTAAAAAATATAAGGAGTAATTTGTGAAAATCAGACCAACGGTTCGGCCGCAGCGAATTTTTTAAAATTTCAAACAGACATATCTCCGCCATTTTTTCGAAATTCAAAAATCGCCCTCGTTACATTCTTCTTCACCGGCTAAAGAAATTTGTGTGAAAATCGGATGAAAACTGTGGCTGTAAAGTGTTCCGGAAAAAAATGCTACGGCCGGCCGGCACCACAGACAAAGTTGAGATCGGTATTTCGAATTTGCCCTACGGGGTCTGGAAGACCCTTCCCCAAAAACCCGCCGTGGAGGGTATCACAATAACTTCTTTAAGGAAGTTAAAAAGAAATGATTTTAAGAAATAAATAGCAGATGACCGAAAAACTTGAAAATAATTGGAAAAAATTCGAAATGAGTGCAGTAATAGATTCTTTTGACGACGTTGAAAAAGAGAGTGTTAAAGAAAGAATCTCGGGCTTGGCTGATATGTTATCGAAACCGTTTCAAAAGTGTTTTAGTAAGAGGGCCTTAAGAAATTTATACGAGATATCAAAAAACACGCTTTGGGTAGTCATTACGACGTCTCTGATACTCTTCGGACCAGTTATTCTTGAAAAAGAAAAATTTGAAGAACAACAAAAAACGAAAGAAACACAAAAAGAAATTTTGCTTGGTAAAAACTCATTATGAAATAAAGTTTATACAAGGTGTTATTTTTTTCTATACTTTTTTTTTTAAGTTTATGGTATTTGCCGCTCCCAAAAATATGGAAGAAGCCTTTCGCGTGTCGCCCTGGGACTACTCGTCTTTTTTGATCTTCAGCACGCGATCAATTTTCTGGAGGGGTTCAAAATCGTCAGACATCAAAGATCTTTCTATAAATTAACATATGTTTATTCGTTCGACCTACATCAATATTTCGGTCTTTTTCACATCTACGATTCAACCGAAAAGAATTCGACCCTGGACGATGTCCAGACCGGGCGAAAATCCCGTCCTTTTATCTATTACGAGCCATTGGGAGAGGTCAGGAAAATGAGAGACAAAAAAATGCGTCTAGGGGGAGAATTCTAAAAAAAAACACTACTCTGCTTTGATTTCAATATGTTGAAATAAGTTTGAAATGTCGCCTCAATAAACAAAAGAAACAGGTTAAACTAGGCTATCAAACTTTGACTCATCTTTTTATCGGGTTCAAGGAATATTTTTTAATTTTCAGATTTTATTTGCAACCTACTTTGTTTTATAAAAAAAACTGTTGGGATGTTGACTCTAAATTGTGGTGGAACTAAAGGGACATTGTTAGAGTCAATTAAGAGTAAATGGTCTTGCATATGGAAGGGTACAACTATGTTCTCTCTGGATTACCTCGGTTATTTAGCCGGCATGGCAATGCAAATTGGTCTATTACAAGGTGAGAGTTGAGTCAAAGCGTCGCATCTTGTTTACCCTCTTACCTTCCGTATAATGATCCACGATATCTTCTCCGTCGTATATTTTTTTTACGTTCAAGAACTTCTTCCCTTCTTATTCTCCATTAACATTAGATGTGATATATGCGCCGGGCGTGAGCTGAATTAATGCTTGTCTACTTGCCTCGGGAGAATGCCTTTTACCCTTTTGCCTTTCTTTTGCAGGCCTCTTCACATTTTCTAAGAGTACTCCCTTCGCCCCCGCTCGTTTCTTAGAGTTTAAAACAATAAAACGATGACAAGAAGATGTTCGTGTTTTTTTTAAACGACCACTTTCCTGCGTTCTCCACATGTCAGACTAAAATATGCGAATACTTCGTATTCTTAAGCTTCTTCCTTAATTTCAGAGGTCGTTCGATTCGCACAGTAGGCAAAATTTTAAGATTTTTGAAGAATATTTAGTCCGTTATACCGCTTAATACAGCGGCGTTGTTTCTTTTGAATTTTTGCTCCAATTGGCTTTTGAAATTTCTTTTTAATTTCCTTAAAGAAGTTATTGTGATACCCTCCACGTCGGTTTTTGGGGAAGGGTCTTCAAGACCCCGGAGGGTCAAATCGAATAAAGATCTTACCGATCTCAACTTTGTCTGTGGTGCCGGCCGTCCGTCCGTAGCATTTTTTTCCGGAACACTTTACGGCCACAGTTTTCAACCGATTTTCACCAAATTTTCACACAAATTTCTTTAGCCGGTGAAGAAGAATGTAAAGAGGGCCATTTTTGAATTTCGAAAAAATGGCGGAGATATGTCTGTTTGAAATTTTAAAAAATTCGCTGCCGAACCGTTTATCCGTTTTTCACCAAATTTTCACCAATTACTCCTTATATTTTTTAAGAGTTTTTGGTGTAAAAAAATTGCCACTTTTTAATTATTATTTTTTATAGTAGGGAGAAATTTCATATTTCTACCCATTACGAGAGGCACATCCGCAGGCCAAAGAGCCCATTATTTCTACCTTGACACTTAGACAAATTTTCGAAAAAAGAACTTAAAAAATTTTTCAAAAAAAAAAAATTCCCCCTCCGTTATACTTCCCTCCCTTATACTTCCCCCTCCGTTGTACTCCCCTCCCTTATACTTCCCTCTCCTTTATACTTCCACCTCCGTTATACTTCCCCCTCTGCTGTGTACTTCCCCTCCCATATAATTCCCCCTCCGTTGTACGTCCCCTCCGTTATACTTCCCCCTCCTATATTTTTACTTCTCTTTAAGGAAGTTTTCGTTGGAAGCTCTTCAAACCAGTACTTTTAGTTCTGCAATTTAAGAGAAACAATCGGAACCAAACGAAGCTTAATATCGTAATTTTATCAAGTTTTTGAATTTGCTCCCAATTTACAAAAAAATGACTGCAGTTAGAAAAAAAATTTCTTAGCTTTTAGCTTTATTAAACACTCATAAATTTAAACACAAACTCGTTTTATCAAATTTTTAAATTTTTGCCATAAAAATTATGTATTTTGTAGTCAAAATAACGAATTTTACTTTTGTTTTAGATTCATCACTGTCACCTTCCAAAAAGGACGTTTGGTCGGTGGAAAACGTCTGGCAGAACTCTCCCACACTTTTACAAATAAATTCGATATGGAGGAGTGAATCAAATACGGGGTAAGGAAAATTTTAAATTTTGTTTTTTTCTCAAAATTTGGCATTGAAAATAAAAGCAGAATAATTTATAACCTCAGATGCGTTTAGTGGCTCGAGTCGCCCCTGTTCTCTTAATTTTTTCAACCTCGGGCTTCCTAGCCGAACAGCGACCTCTCAACTGTCTAAACATTTTTTTTTTCGTAATCGGGTTGAGGGCAGGGCCACTCGTCGAATTGATTCTCCACTCTTGTAATTATACCGTCTCTGTTAACTCCCGGTTTAATTTAATTAAAGGGCCTTCACATAAAAATTTTACTGTTTTAATAGCTTAGATTGTTTTAAAATTTTCTTCTTTTTTTCCAGGAGTGTAGATTATGCGGATAGTTTACGACGACGAAAAATCCACAGATGCGACGTACCAGGATGTGATAAAGTGTACACGAAAAGCTCCCACCTCAAAGCTCATAAAAGAACGCATACAGGTACTAATCGAATACCTCACTTTTTTTCCAAGAAAAGAAGGATTCAAGAGAATCCGTCATGTCCTTCCGAACTGTCCCAGTTTAAAAACACATTCTCTGTGTTACGCCCTATTTGGAGGGCCGAGACCAAGGACGGGGCCTCCTCTCTATGCCCTAATAGACATTTATTTATTCCGCTATCACCGGTTAATAGGATGGACTTAAACAAAGAAAACCTAATCGCATATTATAAAAAAAGGCCTTTTCAATTAAACATTATATTTCGCAAAGGGCTTTTAAAATTAAATTTAATAGAAAGTTTTTAATTAAGATCCTTAATTGGTACTTAAGTTTTCGTTATTCCGGGTGATATACGTGAAATGAGCGGTTTAAAACGAAAGTAAAAGTGTTAAAGTTCATCTTTTTTTCTGTTCCGAAACTTTTACTCTGTATTAATACCATAATAATTGGATCTAAATTGCTCCTGCCCTCAAAAAAATTACTTTCACCCCGGTGAGCACATCTCCGGATTTAATGAGCGGTTAAAGCAATTTTCCTACATCTTCATTTCCTCTTTGTACTCTCTCACTTTTTTGATCAAGGATGTTTCAAATATTCAGCGACCAGTATAGGACATAATCGTAATCATATTAATTTTTGATTATGATTACAACCTTAATCATATTTTATTTACAATTTTCAGAAAATCCTCATTTTGGAAATAGGGAATAAAATAGGTACGATTAAGATTACAATCGTATTCGTAATCATAATCGTATCCGTATTTACGATTAAGATTACAATCGTATTCATAATCATATCCGTATTTACGATTAAGATTACAATCGTATTCGTAATCATAATCATATCCGTATCTACGATTACGATTATGCCCTACTCTATTAGAGACAAGAAAAAAAAATTGTGGAAACCGTTGGGCGATTTGAAAAATAAAATAAAACCGAAAAAAACTGTTCCAATGGATGACTCCCGTGCGTTGCGGGATTGCGAAACTTCGGCCCCTTTTTATTTATAAAACAATTTACCACGATCAGCCCAGTGGGAAGTCGAAGATATCATCGAGAAAAAAAAAATTAACATGTACATCGCTTACAAATGTTAGACCACACGAATAGTCTCCGCCTTCGTAGGCCCTCCCATATAATTATATCCGTATTAATTAAAGGATAACAAGATGAGATAATTAAGGTGGCTTTGGTTTCGCGGATATTCCATCTTTAGAGTGTTGCTAATTCGTATTTAACCACCACCCTGTCATCAGGTGCTTAAATAGCTCCAGGCCAGAAAAAAAAGAGAAAGAAAAAAACGACGCCGCCTTTTTTACTTCTGTAATAATCTTGTAACAACCTTGGGCTAAATTTTACTTACAATTATTACTTTTTTTAAAAAAGTAACAAAAAAAAGTAGTTTTCGTTTTGCAATCTTAATCCGTGAACTTACAAACTTAAATATTTAAAACATTTTTGTAACTTACAATAAAATATAAACTTGAAAAATAATTGGATTTTTTAATTGATACTTTGAATTAATTAATTTGTAGTAATAAAGAATCAATTAATGACCGCGCCTTCACGTCCTTGCTATTCTAAAAATGTGCTACCAATAAGTTTTAAACGTTTGTCAGAAAATAGCTACGAGTAAAACTATTGCAATTAGGAAAATAAAAGCCCAATAAATTAGTTCTAATTTGCAAATAATTAGAAATCAAATAGGATCTAATAAAATAAAGAAATTGGGTTAGAAATTACGTGACTAGAAGAGCAATTTTTTAAGTGATGTCAAACTTGTTTTTTATTTATCATAAAGCTGCCTTTCGACAAATCTGTTTTAAAGATTATTTATTGTAACATGTGAAAGCTTTTAGAACTGGAGGAAATTTCCTAAAGGGGTTGGCTTTATGGTGGCTTTGAATTTTTGGTTTTTATCTTCCAATTAGAATGGCGTTATGAGGGCGTGTTTCCCACGGGGAGTCGGACCACGATCGCTCTATAAAAAAAAGGCGAAACGGTCCTCGGGTTTCCTAGGAACCCATTGTGTACAAATTCAGCCCGGGGACCGTGCACCGACCTAAACATTCACCACTTGTCCTCACGCCTCTCCCGACAAATATCTATATCAAAATCACGTTTGAATAAATTTAAAATATCTCCGGCATTCCTCTCGGCCCTCATTTTCAAGGTAGAGCGCTGAGTACTTTTTTTTTAAATAAATAATTTAAGGCCAGGAAATTATTTAAACAAGAGCCTAAAAAAGCTCTTTTTCTACTTTAAAATCCTTGATAGAAATTAATAACTTGGAAAAATCGTTATAAATAATTCATGATTTCCCATAATTGGTACATTTTATCGAGAAGCAAAATTAAATGTTGTACAAGACGAGATGACAGTTTTCAATTACCTCATCGGACTTTTATCCTTTACTTTTGTTTTAAGTGTCAGAAAATTTACATTGAACTCGTTATAAACTGCGATATAGGTCTCGGATGGGACCCCTACCGCGAGATATAAACATCGCGTGCAAAGAAGCTTATAAAATACATTCGCCTATAACTAACAATGAGAAAAATAAGCCATTTTTCTTCTTTCTTTTAGCTCGTCTAAAGGTTTTTAATTTTTTTCAATGATTCAGAAGGGTTGACCCAATTTTTTTTTCAATTATTGTTTTTCTATCAAAACTTCTTATTTTATGAGTATAAAAATCACTCAATCAATATAATTTGAAAAATTCAAAAATAAATGAGAATTTGTGCATTTAAAATGGTCAAAAAATAAAAATGTGTTTGTATTATAGCTTTGTTTCAACTGCAGTTTCAAGATGGTTTCTAACTCCTGGAGCATGCGCAGAACGATTTGTCCGTCAAATCTGACGTCTAGAAGTCATTTAACTACAAATTTGACAGCCAAATCTTTCTGCGCATGCTCCTGGAGTTTCAGATACACCTTCTTTCCGTAGCCCGCCAAAAAACCAATGAAGTAAAAAAGTAAATTCCTAGTGTTTAGGTGTAAAAATAGCCTTTTTTACACTATTTATGGTGTTTTTTGAGGTATTTAGGTACCGAAAATCCCAGAGAGAATAAAAAATGGCAAAAACCGTGGTAAATTTTTTCCTCTCCTGAAAGATGGTTAAAAATTAGTTTAAATTTGGGATTTTGTGGCCAAAAACCGAAGGAAACTCCATAAAATGCGGTAAAAAATCTAAGAAATTCTTTTGGCCCAAAAATCTGTAAAATTTTAGGCTTTTTGGTTAAAAGAGCGGGAAAAACGTCTTAAAATTTTTAAAAAAAAGGTCTTATATAATTAACCAATAATGGAGGAAGAAATGACTATGATAACGGGTATCTCACGACGTTTCGGCTTTAGTGGATTTAGTGGATAGCTCACCTGACGAGGCTTTTTAAGCCGAAACGCGTCGTCAGATACCCGTTATCACAGTCATTTCTTCCTCCATTATTGGTTAATTATATGATACTAAAATTAGCACCCTTGCGGAATACATATGCAATAAAATTTAGAATGTAAAAGGTCTTATCTTGACCAGAAAAAAAAAAAAAAAAAAAAAAACCTGATAAGATGTGTTTTTTGGCGTAAAAATCTGAAAAACATTGTTTTGGAAAAACAATACTTTTTTTTACTCCATCAAACAGGTGAAAACTTGGTTTTTATTTTTTAACTCTCATGTTTTGTTCTTTTTTTTTACTAATAATTTTTGCTTCATAAATAAGCGTTCCGAAGGACTTTACAACAAAAAAGTGTTCATCTAAAAATCATAAAACACGTAAGGCTTTTGTCTGTGAAAAATGCGGGAGGGTAGAAAAGGTTTAAAAGGTTGTAAAGCCTTCATATTTCTTCTTAAGTATGGAGTCTGTAATGAGAAAGGCTACCGTATCTACTCCATCCCTCTTTCATTTTTTTTTCCTCTCTTTCTTTCCTTCGAACCATATTGAACTGAATTATCGTTTGACTATTTTTCATCGAGTTGTTTGTATCTCATTAAGTAGAAGGCGAAGTCGAGACGGAAAATGGGAGTTCTGATGTCTAAATCACGTACGATATTGAACCGACTGATTAATGATCACTCCTTTCGGTACTGAATATCATTAAAGAGAAGGTACAATTGTTTTTATTGCTCCGCCACAAAAAGAGGAAAAAGATTCTTTTAAATTATATCGACAAAAAAGCTTCCAAAAACCGCATTTTAATAAAGATAACTGGGTCAAAAGTATCACCCTGGAGGATCTTCTCGTGTGTTATTTATTGCTTATAAAGTTTGACCTTTCGACGTAAAGAATTAGAAAACTAGGCAATTATGATTAATCTATCTCCATGATCCCATGAGTTTACTACAGGAGGAGGGCAAAAAAAAATCACGACATCTCGAAAAGCTAAAAACACAGAGACCCATAATCTACACTCTCATTTAAATGCATTAATATTAAAATTGTATGCCCTTAAGTGTTCGCTTGTATAAAATTGAAAGTAGGACTTGCATTAACCATCAGTTATCTTATGCAACTTTTTTTTATATAAATAATTGTTCGGAATCGTCAAAAAATACGTTTTGGTCGATTTCAAGTCCATATTTCAATGTCCATATTGATCGGATTTAATAAAAATCAAAACGACTTTTTTGTACAAGATTTTTATCCTTGAAAGATTTATGATTATAAAACAAGGTTTATTTATTTTATTTTCGTATATCTATTCATGATAAATTTCCTTGGCGACCCATCAAGTGTTTAACACACCCTTGTCAACCCAAAGCGGCTCCATAACGCAAGAAGGTTATGAAATTCATGATATTTGTGTGGGCCGAAAATTCTTGCTTGAGATATTATTAAACTTCCGAATCCTTCATAATTAATTTTTTTTTCTTTTATATTTTATATTCGCTGAAGAAAATAAGTCTGAGGCGACAGTTCAATCGTTTCTTGGGAATTCTCCTCGGTTTTTGGGTCGAAAAAACCTCATTGATGTAGATTTACGGGCGTTTTTCAAAATCATTTAGTCGCGAAACTCCTTTTAACTTCAAAAAGTTATTGTGATACCCTCGACGTCGGGTTTTTGGGGAAGGGTCTTCCAGACCCCGGAGGGTCAATTCGAATATTGATCTCTACCGATCTCAACTTTGTCTGTGGTGCCGGCCGGCCGTAACATTTTTTTTCCGGATCACTTTACAGTTTTCATCCGATTTTCACCAAATTTTCACACAAATTTCTTTAGCCGGTGAAGAATGTAACGAGGGCGATTTTTGAATTTCGAAAAAATGGCGGAGATATGTCTGTTTGAAATTTTAAAAAATTCGCTGCGGCCGAACCGTTAATCCGATTTTCACCAAATTTTCACCAATTACGCCTTATATTTTTAAGAATTTTTGGTGAAAAAAAATTGCCACTTTTTAATTATTATTTTTTTTTAGTAGGGAGAAATTTCATACTTCTACCCATTACGAGAGGCACATCCCTAGGCCAAAGAGCCCAATATTTCTACCTTGACACTTAAAAAATTTTCGAAAAAAAAACTTAGAAAATTTTTCAAAAAAAAAAAAGGAAAACCCGGAAAATTTTTCTACAAAAAAAAGCTAATTTTTCGGAAAAAAAACTCGGAAAATTTTTCAATAAAAAACTTAGAAAATTTTTCGACAAAAAACTCCTCCCTCCCTTATACTTCCCCTTCTATATACTTCCCCCTCCTTTATACTTTCCCCCTCCTATATTGTTACTTCTCTTTAAGAAAGTTTTCGTTGGAATCTCTTCAAACCAGTACTTTTATTTATTTTAGTCTTTCCTAGGGCCGATAAATTACTTCTTACCGGATTTTTGGTTGCTTTTCTCATTTTTCCCCCCTAGAAACCTTCTTTTACTGGATTTTTAGGTGATTTCCTGTTGTTTTTAAGCCATTTTTTCCCGGGAGCAGTGCTATGAAATCTTTTCCTGTGCACTTTCATCCCGCTGGATCTATTGTGCTTAATTTTTCACCAAAAACCTGTTTTTGAGGCGTTTTCTTGGCCTTTTTGGTCAAGACCCATTTTAACTATTGGGATTACGTTTCACCGTCTATTCACAGAAAAATGCCTACCTATGTGCCCTGTTTATTTAAAAAAAATAATAATCTGTTTTTCCTCCCGTCTTTTTGCCGAGAAACGTCATTCTTGAGCTTTTCTTCGTCTTATCCTCAAAATTGGTCTCTCTGGTGGGAAGGTCAAATCGTGTCCTGCCTCTCCCAAATGACTTTTTAAATATAAACTTTAGATTCCTCCGATCATAAAGGCTTGTATAAACTATAAATAAGCCGTTAAGCATTAATCAAAACGTGAAAGCAAGTTAAGAGCACCTGCCGCGCCGTGCGAATACGGAACAATTAAACCAATAAACGCGAATAAATACATAATAACGAGACCATTATGTCACGACATATCGAAATCTCAATAGTAAACATGAACATAAATAAGAAATCCTTCATTATTAATTTTCTTTCTTATTTTTTCCAGGGGAAAAACCTTACGAGTGTACCTGGGAAGGTTGCACATGGAAGTTCGCAAGATCGGACGAGTTGACGCGCCATTACAGAAAGCATACCGGGCAAAAGCCCTTCAAATGCCACCTCTGTCAACGCTCCTTTTCAAGATCTGATCACTTGTCGCTTCACATGAAACGTCACTAAGTGCAATTTTAGATTTTTAAATAAATTAACACCATTGGCTTATCGCGATCTCTACTCAAGTGTAAAATACGCTATCAGGTGTTCAGTGCTACCAATTTTTTTTTATATTATATTTTACCCTTCGTTATAACATTTTGTATATTTATTTTATTAATTAAATAGTTAATAAGGTGTTTTTTATGGCTCAAAAAAATTCTCAAAAAAAAGACAAGCTCCAAATTTTCTATCCGAAAACTGAACTTAAAGACAACTTTTTTAATTATAGTTATTTTTAATTCGAAAAATTGGGATTATTGGGTATTATTATTTATTTTTGTGAATATTGTGATTATTTTGTAAATATTTTCTTTCAAAAAAAGTGGACAAATGGTCAGTTTTATTGTATAGTAAAAAATAATATAATAGGGTGCTAAAAAAATAAAAACTTCATTTTTATAAGAAAAAATGAAATTTTAGGAAGTTAAAAATGGAAAAGGTAAATGCAGAACGTAAGGGCCGTAAGGGATCTTATTGGTCCACTTTCAAGGTCACTCCTTATTTTTACCCCCACCCTGATTTTTCCCGCGCTTAGGAGTTGAAGATGTCGGATCGACCTGTTCTGAATCTACCCGTAGCAAAGCTACTTATTCCTTTATTTAGTTTTCTATTTTAAGTTTAATCGTCCAACAGGACCAGAAAGCTGCGAACTTGGAAGTGATATCTCATGAAACCCAGTAAGAACCCGATTTTTTCGCATCTTTCTCCTTGCGGACTACACATTATTTTTTAAGTGCCGCCAGGCAGTTTATGTTTAATTTCACGTTTAAGAATAATCAGATTAACCTTTTTTGTAATACCATTCCGCTACGTTAATAAAATATAATTTTAGTTGACGTAAAAACAAGTTTGGAACAAAAACGAGTATGAAGTGCCTTTGTTTTTTTTATGGCAATAATTTTCCTGTGATAACAATAAAAGTAAAATTAAGGTGCTTCTTTAATCAAAATGACCAATTTACTTAAAAAGTAGCGTTTTTTGTTTAACCAGAAAATATGTACAAAAGTTTCTGTAAAAAAAAATTAATGTAGAAAAACCTGTATATCATGTAAATTTTAAAGTTTATTAAAAAAATCTATTGAAAAATTGTTAATATGGTTTTTAATGGAAATAAAATTAACTTTCAGTTGTATTTTTTTTTTGTCTTTATAAATTCCTTGGTGTACTAAAAGATCTTTCTTATTCCTGATCCAATATCCTTGAGGAACTATCAGACAGGGAGGGAGCTTCTTTCCTGAGGCGCCTGAGGCGAAGTTACAAATTCTTCATTTGTTTTACCTTTCAGCCATTTAAAGCTACTGGAAAGTGAAGCTACCGGTGAAACGTGATAGTTTTTTGCGAATACGTAGAATCGATACTCGAAAATCTTGTACAAAGAGCATTTGAGGCGCTCCGGGTACGAAGGGCGAACTCAACAAAAGTAGTTTCGAGATATTCGCATTTTAAAGTTTTATGTTACGGGCGAACACAACAGAAAAGTCATGCCCTGGAATGGGAAAAGGAGTGGGGGTTGTGGACTAGGATGTGGAGTTCGCCCTACGTACCCGCTCGGATATCGCAGTTAGAGCTTTGCCGCATATCGGTTTTTACGTATTTAAAGGGGAAAAAAAGGGCGAACTCAACATAAAAATTATATGGGTGTATTCACCAAGAGGTCTAGAATCTGAAAATGGAAAAAAACAAAATTTGTCCGATGTTGAGTTCGCCCTTCGTACCCGGAGCGCCTCATTTCTAGGCCAAAATTCCTAGAAAAACGTTCATAATGACCGAAATATCGAGGAAAACACCATAAAAAAGTGTTTAAAACATCTGTATTTTATATTTTAATTTCTAAATTTTAGTGTAGAAATAACTGTAAAAAATTGGGAATATGCAAAAATTTCAGGTAAGTCGCGGATGTTTTCTTGATGTTTATTTTCTTTAGGTGTCTTTTATGGTTTGAGCACGTTGTTCGGTCGTACTTTTGCTTTGTTGCTGAAGCAGTCGCCGTTTATAAAATGCGTGAAGCTTTACGATGAAAAATATGGAGGCAGCGCTTGACGTTGCGGGTTTAAACGCGGCGTGTAAAGTGAAAGCTTTTCTGGGTAGAGAGCAGCTCGAAACGGCGCTTAAAATTCGACATAGTCGTCATCGGTGAAGATGTCTCGAGTGAAAATCCAAAATCAGACCTGTTTTCATCGACGGCGCCTAAAGTCCTTGAATACGCCAAAGCAATCGCTCACGCA
>JACGAQ010001337.1:0-62887 GCA_014119065.1 Orius insidiosus | reverse complement strand
AGATGATATTAGCTGTATGGTGATACCTTTTTTGGTTGAATTGTTATCGATCCACAAAGGCACTTGATTACTTAAAAAATGCTAACAATTACAGAGGATTAAGGAATTTAGTTAAATAATGCAGATTATTTTATCCCCTGGTTTTTTTTTTACAGTTGATCCCTCTCTCTGGAATATTTATACTGGATCGTTTCAGGACTTTAAGTACATTAGGCAATTCTAGGATGGAAAAAAGGGGCAACAAGGGTTAGAAATACAGGGCGTCAGAGGCATGAGGAGTAGAAGGGGTGGATTTGCACATGTAATGGGGCTTAAACTTGATTAATTGGCCAGCCACCACCGCCTCCGTTCTCTCGCTATCTGCAGTAATTAATTTAATGAGGCCCAGTTAATAACTGTGAATGCAAGATGGGGTGGAAGGGAAGTGTGAATTAATGGTGTAATTCACAAGAAAACCAACACTGGCTTATTAAAATTTTGTCTTAAACTTTTTTTCATTTAAATGTTTTTTGGTGTTTTTTTGTGTCGAATTTGAAGGGATCTTTTGTTTGAAATTTAATTATGTGTCAAGTGAGTCGGCAGTTTGCGGAGTCACACAGGAGGCCCTCTAATGATGTGACATTTCCTCTAATGGTGATCGTGAGAACCTTGTATCCTACTGTTCCCCTCTTCTGTGAACCATTAGCGACAATGCCATCCTCCTAATGAGACCATTTAAGGATCTAAATTTTATTTTAAAGGATCGAAAAAAGGGGAAAAAGTTTTTGAAATATCGGAAACAAGTTACAAAGCAATCAAGTTACTATCGGCCGAAGAGGAAAATGCTTTGTATAGAAGTCAATCTCCTTTCATTTCAACTTTCTTTCATTTCTTCCCCTACTCTTCTCACCACTAAGGTACCAATTGGGTACTTTCTGTCGCCGTTTGAAATATGTCAACTCGGACCTAATTAGCTTCACCTTTTTCTTCCATTCAACCTTTTAGAATAAGAAGGGAAGCCCTTTTCATTGCATAAAAGAGGACTTTGCGAAAAGGGTGCCGTTAATACTCCTTTTCCTTGTATAGAGACGAGGAACAAAATTACAAACGTAAGGAAAAAGTGCAAGGATTTTTTTTAGAACCTTGAAAAGAAATAACGTTCTAGAAAATATTAGTGCAGATGAGTGATTATGTAGATCAACATTGGAAAAAAATTTAGCTCCATGTCTTGGAGCGTTTGTTATCTTTTCCTGAACACCTTTGTTGGCTCAGAATCCCTGAAAAAGTAAAATCTTCTTCATTATGATTTATGACCCTAGGTAGCTTAAAAATTAGTGGCGACGCAAACAATTCTAGCCTTCAAAATTTTGGAATTGCTGTCTCCGAATTGTTTTGAAGTTTGCAGGCACTCTACAAGTTTAAATAATAAAATGTTGAAACTTGGATTGGGGTGAAGTCATTTTTCTATAAATGGGAAAAACCTTTATTAAAGCCGGACGGTGCGGAAATAAAATCGGAAAAAGGGCACGAGAAAGATATTTCTCGTTACGTTCCCGTGTTGCCCTGAGAGATCTGTTGGTTTATGGTCGGGGTAGCGGTTTTAAATGAAAAACCCAACCAAACGGAAAAACGTCGGGGACGTCTGGGAGATCGGAGGAGAGGACGAGGTGAGAAAATCCGTCCGTTTTCGGTCCCTGCCCAGGGACATTCATTAAAGGTTCTTTTCCACCCCCTTTTTTTTACTCTCCCGTTTCCCGTCCACCCCTCATCACGATGACTTCGAAGGAAATGAAAATCTTTAGAAAATACCTCTGCCGTCTAGAACTGAAACCGAGTAGGGCTTTAATGAGTTTCCTCTTTCACTCTACCTTCCACCTTGGTAATAGGAAAAAAAGAAAAGAAATTCAGGACATAACTGTTTCCGCTGTGAAGTTTGTTAAACAACCTATTTTTACCCGGCACGTTTTTCTACGAAAAATGCAGCCTGTATTTGACAGTGTCATTTTAACCTGAAAATTTAAAGAAAAAAATCTTTGATTGGATGGTTAAAAATATGTTAGCGTTTTTAATCTTAAAAAGATCAATATTGCCAATATGAACGCAAGGATATTGAGATTGATACCAATAAATGGAAAATTCTAGTCATGCATGACTTGGGACATATCTTGAAGAGAATAGGGGACGGATTGACAAAGAAAGTTGCGGCGTCTGAGGGGTGGGAGTGAAGGAAGTTAGGAAATAAGGGAGGAGGACGGAGTATGCGAGGCAATTAATTACACGATATTGGGGGGCGATGGTCGGGAAGTAATTAATGAGGACCAGATGGGTTGCGGTTTTTGTAACCCCGAGTTCCCACAGTGGGGTCCTCTGCAGGGATTCCGCGGATTTCATCCGTGCCAACGGCAAACTCGATGGAAAAACAAACCGCTATGGGAATGTGTCAACTTTGATTTATTGCGGTATTATCAGACAGTATGCCCCAAGTCGACAGTCGTATAATCTCTTCTCGTACCGAAGTTGCTTGAAGGGAAATTTATATTAGATTTTTTCCTCGAGACTTAGAAATCGAGAAAAAGAAGTCGCGTGAATAAACGAGCATTATAGATGATTCTGCTTCCTCGCTAGAGGATTCCACCAATATTTGTGTTAAACTTTTCTCAAACCTGTCTGTCCTCACTTCTGGAGCTTAACGTACACGTATACGATGAGGGATCTTCGTGTTTGCTAAACGAAGCTACATTATTAGGATAATTCGTTTTTTTGCTCGTTGAGTCAGTTATTAAGGAAAAATTCAGTTGTTCTCAAGGGTAATGAGAGTCGTTGCATGTCCACTCTCTGATTCTACCACTTAGTCAACTCCCATCGTGACGCTCTATTCTCAACTTTTTGCACGTAACTTTTACAACTCTCCCCAACCCCTTTGCTAAATTAACGCTTTAACACTTTAACCTTCTCACTTAATTGCTCATGCTACAATTCCGTGATAATTGTACACTTTACAAAATGACCGTAAAGCCCCCCTTCTCCTGTCTTTTTCCCGTTCCACTATGCCGTCCCAAAAGTTTTAAATGTTCGTTAGTTTCATTTGCCCTAATTAAAAGTCAACAAGACCCTGGTTAACGAAGATAAAATAATTAAAGGTTTTTTCTCCTCCCTTGTATTTGCCTGTCACATTTGTTGAGGAACGCTGGAGCGAAATCTTTAAACAAACATTCGTTAGCACTTAACGCCACCCTCTCGCATGAGTTTATCCGAGGGTTTGAACAATTGTGTAATTTCCTGCTATGTGTCGGCCCCTCCCCGCTCTTCCCGGTAACTAAATTACGAGGGCGGATGAACTGTTGCGTAGAGTGAACTATGATGTAGGGTACCGGGCCTGGTGACGTCCCTAGACAATGCATCCTTCCTTACGTGTTCTAATTAATAGCACGTTTTAGACCTTATGCAAATCGCCTCCTTTTAGGCATACCTCTAGGCATAGATTATCATAATACACCCAGCTTTTATGCATTCGGAATGGGTAGGCTTTCCTGGATTTTAGGGATTATTGGAATCCCCCACGAGTTGATTTGGTTCTTAAGTTATCGCAGTATACCCACAAAACCGACATTTAAAAAAAGAAGTGATGTTTCTCAGTTGAACTCGTCTACTGCCTTTTATTTAAAAGTTCTACGTGAAATTGGCGTCCCCTTTCAGCATAAAATCTCAAAATTTCGGAATATCCTTTGAAAAATCTCTTGTCTTAAAAATCAGTCAAGTGGTTCTTATGGAAAAGTGAGCACGAAAAAAATGCTAAGTCGGCGGCAAAGGAACCCTTTTTTCCATGAAACGAAATAATCAGCCTCTCTCGAGTTTTCGGGCGTAACTTCTGTGTATAACGAAATCTTTTTCGTTTCGAGTGTTGCAGGCTAAATACTTCACTACCTAACGATTGTGCGGGTTTAGTATCATTGTAATAATTAATTTTCAAATTAATCTTTTTGTAAATTGTATACCATTATCAACGTCATTGAAATTATGAATTTTCTACTTAATCCGTGTAAAAATTTATAACACCGCTATTATTTAGCGGTGAGAGTTTTATCTCGTAATTCAGCAGAAACTACTTCCATTTATAACGCGACAACTGCACGAACCTAATTCTCTTTAGACAGATCTGTGCACGTGTGTAAAATGTTTTTTTTGTATAAAAATCCCATAATTTATAGCCTGAAAGTTTAACAGTTTAAAAAAATTATAAATATTGGATTTAGGTTTCCGATTTTAAGATAAACGTCAATCTTTGCAGTTCCCTCGCACATATAATCGACACTTTAAATGGCTGAGTCGCTATCGTGTCTGCGTGTTTCTAAAATGATGGATGGTCTTCTTATAATAGCCTTCATACAAAAACGCTTTTTTTACATTGCTTAGGCTTTTATAAATTTTAAGTATAAATATTTAAGCTATACGAATCTTCTATTGTAAATATTTTAATAGTTTGGCAACGAGTAAATCGATTTTTTAAGTTAATCCGTTGTTAAAAGATAGCAAAGGATTTGACTGTCTACGCAAATCCTTATCAGTTAAGTCAATATAGGCACGTGAGGATGAGTCTGATTTAAATAATTCGACGGGGCGAAAGGAGCGTGAGTGGGTGGGTTTTCGTTGTTTTATTTATCCCGGGGTCCAAGCATTAATGGCACCGAAAGCGGTGCGGTTGGCGGGGGAAGGGGAGCTTATTTAAATGGCCATTTAGAATGGCGAGGGTGCCTCCGGTGTTATAGGAGTTGGCGATGGGGGAGAGGAGGGTTAATGCCGTGGATTTGCAATAAGCGTGTGTCTCTCCCTCTGGTAAAAACCCTTCAATGCCAATTACTCTATATCGGCGTGGCTTACCTATTCCCCCCTTTTTTTTTCCGATGCGTTTCGCCTGCTGCATAACACGCTGACTGTAAAAACTTGTTTACTTTTGATTTCTTTTTTAGTTACGATTGTAGTTATGCCGTGAATATAAAAAGCTTTTAGTTGTCTTTTGTGTTTTGAGAGGCTCAAAACTAATAAATATAAAAAAAAAATTTCAACTTTTTTTTTGTTCTTCAAACATAAAAAATTTCATAGTTTTACCTCAGGACGCTTATGTTGTTTTTCTAAAGCGAGTTTACGTGACGTAAAAAATAGCCACGTTGTTTGAAGGCGTGAAAAGTATGGAGGGAGTTACTGGTTAGGAGGATGAGAGATGACGAAGCTAAAACTGGGTGAGTTTAAGGGAAAGAGGAGTTGAGGTCCCAAGACGTCCGCTCTCGGAATTGACAATGAAGGCGGATCTAATAAGGTCTTATGACATGACTGCCGCTGCCAATCATCTCCCCGAGGGGTAACATACTCAGCATATCATGGAGGCTAAAATTCACCTCCCGTCCCACAGCTCTTCAAACAAACCGTCTGTCTTTAACAAGCCCTGGGATCAAATTTACATTGAATATTTCGTGCAGCCTGATTTCGAAGAATTCCCCATAGTATTTTATGGTCAATTTAATTTATCATTTTCAATTTATCGGTATATGATGATTGGGCACTTCCAATATCTAGGTTATGTTACTGAACATGAACATTTGCATTTGGATTACCTACCCATCTTCCGCATAAAGATCAAAGCATTTATAATTCAATTCGAATATTGTATTCTCTTAGTGCATTCAGTATTTGAAATATGCGTATCTCCTCGTAGAATAATTTCTGTAAACGGAAACTTCCTTTTCCTTATCGTTGAGGTCATTCATTGGATTAGTTAATGCACTACTTCTACAAGCTGACATTAGCGACGGATAATAGTGCAGAATTTTACTTCTTATTGAAGATTTTACGATGTCTGGACGGCTCTGATATGAAAAATGAAACGAATGTACGTTTTTTATGTGTCTTAAGGTTATGGGAGTAGTAAACGTAATTCAAATTGATTAAAATGTCAAAGCGGCGACTTGTTCGTACCTGTCATTTGGAATTTGCTGGTCAAGTAACTCGATCTTGGGGATGATTGCCTCGGTCTCTTTCCTCCTTCGCTTCGGACCCCGGATCGTTCTTTTCCACTTCGACACACGATTGGGCCAGCAGCTTCAATTTGTCGCTCCTTTTCACCCCAATCTGCCCCTTCTTCTAAATTAACTCATCTATCAAAATTTATCTTGATGTGTCGTCGTTTTTAATAAAATATACGACATATTTTGTATGAGAGAATTTTTTTTTTTACGTTTGTAGAAAAAAAGGTAATCATTTTTCCACATACCATTATCGTATTTTTCATCCGCTGAATTGCCCTGCGTTGGAAAGAGTCAATTTTCCAGAATAAACCCTTACCGTGTCCCCTCATCCTCCGCTCCCCCCGACTTCTTGGCTATAAATTGCTGCGGAAATGTCATATCCGTAGATGCATCCCCTTCCCCTCTGGCCTCGGAGCCCTTTTGCCATACTCGTCGACCGGTTTCCATAGGTAGGAAATTGCATTGGTATGCAGTCCGATAGTAAACATCATTTCTTTACAATTTCAACTTTTATATAAACTAAAAAGGTTTTTAAAGTATAATTTTATTCATTTCTAAACAAAACTTGTTAAAAATATTTTAAATCTTCTGTAGTAAGTTATAAATTATAATAAAGTTACGCTAAAAAATATGGCGTTAAAAGTTTCGAAGTTTCAAGGAAAACTAGTAGAATAACAAAGTGTAGAAATCCATAAAAAGAAAAATTATAGATTAAAAAACCTTTTTCCTTGAGAAGAAACTTCGCGGAGCGCTTTTTGATGTTAAAGGTTGGGGAGTGATAAACAACTGGAAGTGTAATAATAGTCGTAGATGGCCCGTTGGATGTAGGACTTGAAGGTTGCTTTTAAAACGAAAAGGATGCTGGGTGAGAAGATGGGGGTTGGGCGCGTCGGTTGAAAAATGCGACGGTGGAGGAGCACGTACCCGGGAAAAGAGAGGCGGGTGAAAGTCTGAAAGGCCTTCCTTGGATTTATTAAGGGATTTCATTGTGACGTCGGCGGACAAAGTGCTCTCCACACAATTCCCAACCTACCGTTTGTAACAGACCTACAACCTTCTAAGTTAATCCTCCTTTTTTAAAAATTAGCCATCAGAAAGGTTTTAACATGTATGAAATCTTGTTTTAGAGAAGCCAATGTTCATATTTGCTTTTGATTAAGTATTCATGTTTGCTAAACTGTATGTGTTCTTTGGTTAGACGTAAGCTTATGTAAAGTTGCACTGGTGTTCTCATTAAGGTCTGTATCGACAAACCTGTACTGACCACAGCCCATATATTCCTGATACAGTAAAATTATTCAACAATTTCTCGATAAAATCGACTTTTTTAAGTGAACGGTAAAAAAAAAACCCTGAATTTATCTTGGGCTCTTTTTTTTTTAACAAGGGTTTGGGTCTGGTGCTTAAAGCTGATCCAGTCTAATTTATATTACCATTAGATGGCTCTTTAACTCACTAATGCTCTCAAGCCCTCCTCATCTTCCTCGCGCTCTGTATTTCTCCCGGAGACCTCATTTCCGAACCCCCAAATTAAGGGGATATTTCATTTTTTAATGCCTTCGGAAAGTCTCTTCGACGTGCCAACACAGCGGGTTTTTCCCCGTTCAAAGTAAACGACGTTTTGTGAAAATTAAAAAAAAATTAGATTTTCATTCCAACCGCTTTTTAGAATTGAGCGATATATGTTGTATTTCACTGCATCTATTGTTTTAAGAGATGGACTAGTAACATGTACCAGTGTAATTATATTAGAGCTTCCTATAGCTCTATTGTTACTTCCATTTGGCTAATTAATTTCTCAAACTATCTTCCTCCAGAGAACGAGTTTATACTATGATGAATCGGATTAATTCTGAGAACGCAACGTTATTGAAATGAATAAATGTATTAAAATTTAATAGCTATTTAGTGCATTTCTATTAACTAAAGCGCATTAGGTGGCCCTAGTTAACTAAAAATATTTAAAAACAAATGAAGAATTTAGCATCTTGACTTGATATGTTATCGATTGTTTCATGTCAGAGAACTTTTATTTACAAACTAAATATATTTCGATTTCCAGATTCTAATCAACTCCCTCTCAGTAATGTGTTTGCATTAGTGAAATATTGATTTAACTCTCAGTAGAGGCCGAAAGAGAAAACGTTAGTTTGATACCCACAAAGATAAAAGACAAAAGTGTAATATAAAATATCATTTTTACCCGCTAAATGATATATGTCGTTCCAATTTCATTTAGGGCATGAAGGTTAATTAATTTATTCTATCTAAATGCGATCAGTCAAAGCGAGTGGAACGGTGACAAAAGGGAAGATTACCGCTATATGGTTGGAATACGCTTAAAATTAGATAGAGGTAAATAAATAATTATTACTACGCCCTAACGTTCTCAGAATAGAAAATTCATTAATCAATTTAAAATTATCAAATTATAATATTTTAATTAAGAATTAAATGATAAAAAAACTACAATGGTAGAAAAATTAAAGTTTTCGCTGAGCCTGGCTACACAGAACGTGAACTTCTCGCTATCGATTTTTTCTTCAATCATTTCCATTATTTCAATGGAACTATCGTTGAAAATTTGGCCGAAATTGTAACAATAGCCCCATTATTCTGGAAAAAAATGGCGACGGACGGCCGGCTCCACAGACAACCTTATGGCCCGTTGTCTCGGTGCATCTCTGTTGCATCTGTTGCGCCCTCTGCATCTCTGGCTAAACTTAGAAGCCCCTATGTGAGGATGAAGATGAATAAAAGAAGAAAACAGTAAAAAGTAAGCCCTCGACTATGAGGACAATCCACTTAATAAAACAGTGGTAAAATATTCCATTTATGTAAAAGCATTCAAAAGTTGAATGAAAATATATGTGGTCGTCAAATTTATGCGTGACGGCTTTGCATAGATCCAAGTTACTTTGCCGTATTGGAAATGTGATATGGTAGGGTACAATCCGATAGATAGCATAAACACTTTAACCACCCCGTAAACGTATTTGCGTAACACCGTAAAAATGTAGGTATGGAATAAATAAAGTTTAGATAGAAGAATATCGTATCTACGCCGACACTAAATAGAAATGAGATCTTAATTATTCTTCAATTCCTGACCCCCCTGTCGAATGAATGGTTGAATACCTTGTTTAGAAGTGAAATGCACTTCTAGCGGTCAGCTATAATTGAAACCGATATTCGTACTGAGCAGGAACGCGATAGTCTGGGTCACGTCTTGATAATCGATTGTTTGAATGAATTGTTTAATGTTTTTCTATACAGTTTAGTTATTATAATTAAAAATAAAATTTGTTAATAAAATTAATGTTATTTCAAATGAAAACAGCAGCCTATAAAGAATGTGTCAAAGGATTGGTTCTTTCACGTCGTAACATTCATAAAAAAAAGTCTATTGTTGAAAAAAAGGAGTCTATTCAAGGATGACAGGGCTGTAGAAAAGGAAAAAATGGTCCTAAATAAAAAATCAGAGGAGTCAATATACTCAGTCTTCCATTTTCTCGAAAGGAGCCTCCAGAAGCTCTTTTTTTTTTTTTTTTGATATTTGGAAAAAGAACGTCGGGACAAAGGGACGGTGTTGACTGGTTTCGGAGAAAGACGGCCGAGGGTGTTTACCGTTGTCATGAAGGTGGGGAGGGATGGTAAGAATGAAAAACAAATATATTATTCATATTTCCCGTGCGTATGCCGTTCGCTCTCTCGCCTCATCCCTTCCGTGCCCCGCGCGGCCCGAACGGGAAATGACAAATGACTTCTATCTCCATCCCACCGTTCCCCGTAGCTAGGATGAGAACGGCGAAAGGGAGGAAGGAGGCTTTCCTGTTTTCTGCCTCTTTTCTACTTCCCACACTGACATTTCCGACAACAACGACATAGGTGTCTTCCAATAAAATGAGAATTTTTTTTCTTTCTTTAGAAAACTGGCATCTCAAGAATAACGTGACAAAAAAATAATTCCATAGTTTTAAAATATTTTTTAACTTATACAAAGAGAATTATTGTAACATTCTCCATGCAAGTTAACAAAACTATTATTGTTCAATACAACGTACTTTGGGGTGTAGCTCAAGGCGTGAACTTTCTCGTTTTCTCAAAGAGATGTTTCTGTGATACCTTCTAAAGACGATTTGTAAAAAAATTCCTTCAGGCCCCTAGGGTAAATTTCACAAGTGATCAATTTGAACACTTTACTTCCGCAATTTTCATCAGAGTTTCACAATATCTTCCTTTCGTAATTATTTAATTATTATTTATAATAATCTATTTATTATAATCTAATTAGTATTAGTGATTATTTAATTATTATGATCTTAAAAATAATAGTAATAAAAATCTGCAGGACTTATCCGTCGACCTCATCAACTCATAAAAAAATATTTAAGTTAGGTAAATGTAGTTTCTCCAATTTTTATGGGACATAACGCACCCTTAAGAACTTAAAATTTTTCACCTGAATGGGATTTTATTGGCTAATTTTTACGTATTTCAACTATTCTGCCTTCCGATAATTTTATGTAATAAAAAAATTGGATTTTTATCTGTTGCCCTTTATAAAAAGTCAGCCGCACCATAAAAAATTTTTTATGAACAGATCTTCGAAATGTCACTAAAGTTATTAATTTATTCAATTATTTAATCCATAAGGAAAATTTTTATAACTTGCAACAGGTATCAAAATGTTTTTTGAATAATAATGAGAGACTTCATTTTGCTTCAATAAAGTTGGAAGTTTTATAAGGCAACATTTGCCGACGATTACCTATCTTAAAAAAGTTTAAAAAGTTTGAAAATAAATTGAATTTAAACTTTTCATTAGTGAAGGTGGGAGTCAACAATTTTTTTCCCTTCTCGAAACCTGCCGGCCGTGACAATTAAATGATGGAAAAGCGTTGTACTCATTAGTCGCGCGTGATCCGGAGTCCCAGTGTAAATCCATTTAAGCAGAGAGGCTAACGGAGTTAGCAAACATCAGTACGACCTACTAATGGATTTATCACACAGTTTGAGTATTAATAAGGGCATAAGGGTCGTAGGTACCCACTCACCACTCGTAATAAGACGCTCTTAACAACTTGTCATTAATTTAAATCTTCAACCGAAAACGAGCTTCACCCCTCCTCGTTATTTATCGGCCATTTCGTTCAATTAATCGCGCAGGAATCATGTTACGCGCAAATGAGTTCTATTTATGTTTCGCGTCTCTAATGCGACGAATTATTAACGTCTTAATTAGGCCATTCTCTATTGTTTACGGTCCAAATGAATTTCGTTTGTAATTTCAGTTAATCAACCTCTGTTTTTTAAAATCCCTCCCTTTGTCATCAATAATGTATGCAAAAGCCATCATGACGCTTTTTTTCTCTTTATTTTTTACAATAATTGTAGCAAAAAATTTTTTTTTATAAATGGGTCATGAAGACCCCTTAGGGTCAAATGTCTTGTATGTTTATTTTTCAGGTCTTTTAATGACCTACGTTATACTTTTATAATGAAAATTTCTCAGGATGAAGATTTCTCATTCTCTTCCCACAATTTCGAAAAAATAACTTTTCTTATAGACTTTAAAGATCTTTGTTTTTCTTTTAAAATATGTACCTAATTACATTTTTTTATAAACTTCATTGAAGGGAGAAAAAGTTTATTAAAGGTTGATAGCGATGGAGAGTCAATAAGCGAAATTGACAATAAGAAAAGGGAGTTAGTGGAGGATAGATAAGGTTAGGTAAACAGTGACACTCTAAGGAAGAAAACTCACAAGTTGGACCGAAACCAAAAGTAATATTTCTTCTCTATTTCCTCATCCCCACAGATTCTCCTTTTTTTCATTGTTCTTGTTATAAAACCTCCTTTTTTTTCTGGAGGCTTAGAAAACCTTATAAATCTCGCCTCTTTTAAAACCTTTCATGACGCTCTCTCACTTCTTTATTTGAATAAAAGAATAGGATGGTTCAGATCCAAATAAATGAAAATGTGATAATAAATGAGTTTCGGTTAATATTTTGGCTACTGTAAATATTCCTTGAAACTCTTCTTTAACTAGCCAAAAGGATAAGTCTTTTTTGGTTGCTTAAATAGTCGGGTGTTGCGGCCTCAGAAAAACTCCAATAATTCACGTATTCATTTATTTTTTCCGACGTTTCGGCCTGTTACAGCCTTCATCAGGGATCTACAATTTTTTAGATATAATATTATACAGAATACAAATCAGTACTTACGAACTCAAAAGGTAAGGATCTTTATAATACATTTAAAATTTAACGATTTTTATAAAAACAATTGATTAAAAATATGATAATAAAATAAAATTTCTCATTATAATTTCAGATAAAAAAGGATGTATAACGGAGGGGTAAGTATAACGGAGTGGGAAGTATATGGGAGGGGAAGTATAACAGAGGGGGAAGTATAAGTGAGGGGAAGTATGAGGGAACGAAAGTATAACGGAAGGGGATGTTTAAGAGAGGGAAAGTATAAAGGAGAATTTTCCAAGTTTTTGTGTTTGTTGAATTGTCAAAGAAAAATTTTCTAAGTTTATTTTGGAAAAATTTTCCGAGTTTAGTTTTTTCCCAAAAATTTTCCGAGTTTTTTTTTTTTTTTTTTTTTCGAAAATTATCCGGGGTTTCCTTTCATTTTTTATTTATTTATTTTTTTATTTATTTTTTTTTGAAAAATTTTTTATGTTCTTTTTTTCGAAAATTTTTTTAAGTGTCAAGCTAGAAATAATGGGCTCTTTGGCCAAGGGATGTGCCTCTCGTAATGGGTAGAAGTACAACATTTCTCCCTACAAAAAAAATTAATAATTAAAAGTGGCAATTTTTTTACACCAAAAATTCTTAAAAAATTTAAGGAGTAATTGGTGAAAATTTGGTGAAAATCGGATGAAAACTGTGGCCGTAAAGTGTTCCGTAAAAAATGCTACGGCCGGCCGGAACGACAAACAAAGTTGAGATCGGTAAAGATCAATGTTCGATTTGACCCTCCGGGTCTGGAAGACCACTCCCCAAAAACCCGACGTGGAGGGTATCACAATAACTTCTTTAAGGAAGTTAAAAACGCCATTGAAAAATTAGGTGAATGATGTTTTAGCTACATTTTCGGCCTAACTTAAAATTCTTTTTAACCTTATTTTTCCGTTAAAAATTACCAAGTAAAATAATTTTGTTAAAAGAAAACTTCAAGTTATTTTGGACCTTCAAGGGTATAAATTACGTGAAAAAGAGAATTTACGAGGGTCTAAAACTTTAATTACGGGGCGTGAGGGTGGAAAATAATGTTTACATTTTAACCTAATTAGGCAAAGGTCGAGGTGTGACCCCCAATATTGACGTAGGAAGGAACAATGTTCAACAGGTGGCTCGGCAAAAATAAAGGCTATCCAACCCCTTCCCCACACTCCTTTCTCATCACCGAGATGTAAAAATTTATCATTTTGTCTGGCTACTTTGTGTATAAATGGACAATTAAGTCGTGTTACCTTTGGAGTGAGGTTTGACTTTGATTTTCGTACCTGAAACAAAAAAAAGGTATTATTAGATTAATTAAAGCAATATTGTTGACAGCGCTACCTACATGACACGTTTTTCCACCAAACCAAAGCACGATTCGCCCCACTTTTTGCGCTATCTAGCGGTTTCAAGGTTGGATTCGATCAAGGAGGGGACATTGATGGTTTAACCATCGAAAACCGACCGAGAAAAATGTTAAATGTTAGGGCCTTTTTATTATTAGTAGCTATCAGATGTGGGTCAAAGAAGATTGTTTTGTTGCTTGATCGGTTATCGACCGTTTCGTGGAGGCGGTTGCCGTTCTTTTTTATCCAGCTTTGCGATCCAAAAAAGAAGTGCGTTCAGGGTGTGATGTACGGCTCGTAAGTAAGGAAAGGGGTGTGGGGTGTAAATAGACGACGTTTCCCAAGGGCCCTCTGCCCTCTCTTCCCGAAGGATAAATAAACACTGGACCGACAAAGGGATTCAGATAAATCCTATTACATAGATAAATTTTCAAGATCTTTTCTGCTTATCAGAGCCTTTATTTAAAGTTTTCTTTTATGTGTAAATTTGGGGCCTTTTGAAGTTGAAAGCGGTGGTTTGTATACTTCGTCGAGGACCTGAATTTAAAGCAGCGGTCAACGGAATTAGCATGGGCAACTTATGTAATACCACCGAATCCTTTAGTTACAGAACATCGGTCCTAACCAATGATTGAAATTTACTCTACCGCACTAAGTGGTTCTATTCAGTCAAAAATTTATTTTTAAATAGATTTTAATTTTAAACTTTTTTTAGCGTTTGACCTGAGGGTTTTGAAAGGTCGAGTAACTTTTAAAATTTATTCACATCCTGGAAAGTAAACAAGGCCTCAGAGCAGATGAAAAACTTGTTAAAGTAAGGAGTTCTCTCATTTAAATGTAAATTCCGTTTTTCGGCTGAGGAAATTAAGAAGGATGAAAATCAGTTATAAAATGCAGTCACAGTTTATTTTTTAAAAACTAGAGGTCAGTGAAGTTCAACTTCTGACTGTTGAATTGAATCAAACCCTCAGGGAGGCCGTTAAAGTGAATCATCAGGGCTAATGAATTAAATTGCTCGGGAAGTGGATAAGATGGGAAACGGGGATTGGACCAGCGGACGGGGGTGTCGGAAAAGGGGCCGCAATTAGAGAGATGGCCGTCTCTTTTACGACCGACAATAAACTCCCTTAGATTCCTATTGTTTTTCAAAGAAAGACTAAAAGAAAAAGACAAAACTGCTAATACCGGCTTGTCCACTTTTTCAAGTTAACAAAAAACGGATTTCCTTAGATAAAATTTAAATTTGGGAAGTTTTTCAATTTGGGAGAACCGTTTCTCACGTGGATCTGTTTACAATGTGGGATATACTTCCTCGGCATTGTCGCCCTTCCGCCCCTTCCCCAAAGACCGCGGCTTACAACTAGTTTTGGCCTGGGTTCAAACCACTCCCTTACCGTTCGAGTATAAAACGTTTAATTTTTTTTTTTCTTTTTCAATTTATGATCTAAAACTCAAGTCCCTACTCCGAACGAAATTTCATTAAAAGTCCAAAACGTGAAATTCGTAAAAGCACCTGAATTTATGGGTACACCTCGAGTGTAAATCCTTTAAAACAAAATGCATAAAATAATAATTGAGAAAATAAAGGTGGGCATTACGTGTGCTAAGAAACATTCGTGATTTGCTTAGTTACACACAAGCCACTAGCTGTGTTAATGGACTGCAAAGAGTACGTGCCCTGCATAATACCGAGCTAAAACATCACTCTGAGCACACAACGGAATACGGAATTAAACTTAGAAACAAAATGCGGCCGTCCGGTAAGGAAAAAAAATAAAAGCAAAAAAAATTAAAAGCACTTAACGCCCAGAGGTAACTGACGTACAGAAAAATTCTACCGATTTCAAACAGATATTTATGTAGAAATCTCGAAAAGAATTTTAATTAAGTCCCAAACGGTTAGGAAAACCAAACTCCGCACAGGTTCGAGTAATTAATATGGTTGAGGAACAAGGGTTGAGCAAAGATAGGCTTAGACGTGAATTTAGGCCTCATATTGAAGGAAGAGAGGATTTGAGAGAACCTCTCGTCAACCTCTAAACCTTTCAATCTTCATCCCATCCCCCTTTTCCATCTTCTTCGCCTTTAACGACTCTTGGAATTAATAGGCTTTGAACTAGATTCGCGAAAGATTCCGAACGTATTTGCATATTGATTGCTTTCTTAGCCCTTAATTGAATAGGTTGACGTTCGACTATTGTTCAAAAAGGATTGAAAGAGGGCCAGAAAGAAAAGTTTTTAAAAGAAAAAAATTTTAACTTATATTTTGCCCACGGTGCTTTTCAGATTACGACGAAACTACTCTTTGGATTTTCTCATATAATATCATTTTGGAAAAACGTCATCAAAACCTACAAAATGACTACCAAATTTTTTGAAATAACGCTTTAGTCGAAAAGTAAGTTTTCCGTTTTCCAAAGGAAAATTATTTTTGGAAAAATTGTTCCCTAAACCGTGTAAAGATTTCCAAAGTAACAAGATTGAGCTTTTGTTAAAAAATGTCCGACGACTTTTAGCCCCCAAATATAGGAAACTACTCTAACAAGGTTACATTTTTGGAAACTCCTTAATCATTTAGATTGCAAAATATATTATATAAAACGATAAACAAATTACTCTTTGTTCATTTAATCCAGTTTATATCCAATTCCAGTTTGTGAGTACTTTATTCTGAGTTAATACGGTTATTTCTCTCTCTCTCAGTCTTATTGTGAATCTTGGGATCAAAGTCTTGTTCTCTGAAATCCTCAAAGATCCGTTTTTCTGTGAGGGTGGAGACGGAGGTCGTCGGGAAAAGGAAGGCATTTGAAACCGTTGAAATGGTCCAAAAGTACTTTAGGAGGATTTCTAAGATTAGGACGTGGAATACGTCCGATTCTCTAGCTTTTCACGGACGTTAACGATTCAGGAATTAGACTCAGGGGTATAAGAGAAAGAAAATTGGTTTTGTCGTGGCTGAATCTGACATGGAAATAAATACGTTTATAACAAGAGAAGTAAATGACCAGGTCTTCTCCCCTTTTTTTCTTCTGCTTCGAAATTCTTTTGGGTGCTCATGCACAAGTTATTGCTTCTCTCCCCTTTCAGAACATCTGTTGCGTATCTTTTCGAAATGCCAACTTCACTCGCTAATCTTCACAAAAATATCCAATTGCCTGTGAATCTTTGAAAACGTGTTTGTCAACTTCAGCCCTAAAGAGCCTTTGAATAGAACGAATTTTTATAAAATATTCCATTGTTAGAACTTCTCATAAAGGAATAGTATTTAATAATGCAGTGGCCATTGTATTGTGAATGGGGCGATGAAGCATAAAAGAGTCTTTTAAGGATGATTACCGTCAATTACATAATTTCATTGCGAAACTAGGGATTCGGACAAAAGGACGGATTATTCAACGAATCCTCTTGTTTTATCCCACTAGCTGGGATTCTAAAACGAGGCTTGTTCTCTTAAAATAGTAACCGTGTTCGAGTTTAAATACGAGGTTTAAAACGTACGGCGGGGAATTCGAACAAGATAAACTCCAAAAGGAAGATCCTTGCATTCTTGGGAGGTTTTCGTTTTCTCTTCTCTGGGAGAGTAAGAAGAGCTTGATTGAATTTCATTACTTTTGGCATCCGACCTTTTCGCTCCCGTCGAAAGATGAGTCTTGGGAAGCCTAATTTCAAAAATGTATGTCAAATTCTTCAATTAAAAATAATTAATTAACTTACGTTACACCATTGCTAACCCAGTTTGGCTCGTCAATAAATAATGAGGCTTTTTTTTTTTACCTTTTGACCTTCATGTGAGGCGCTCCGGGTACAAAGGGCGAACTCGACAAAACGTAGTTTCGAGATATTCGCATTTTAAAGTTTTCTGTTAAGGGCGAACTCGACAGAAAAGTCACTCTCTGGAATTTTCGTGGCGAGATTTTAGATTTTATAGAAACATAGAGGAAAGGGTTTTTTTTTTAAATTTTCGAATATATTTTACGATTATTAATTCACAAAATGTATAATATATTTTTATTTCGTGGCGGTGAGCTGTTCCTGGAGGAGTGGGGCTCCCGGAAAAGGAGTGGGGGTAGTGGACTAGGATACGAGTTCGCCCTTCGTACCCGCTCGGATATCGCAGTTAGAGCTTTGCCGCATATCGGTTTTTACGTATTTTAAAGGGGAAAAAAGGGCAAACTCAATATAAAAATTACATGGGTGTATTCTTCAAAAGGTCTAGAATCTGAAAATGAAAAAAAAAATTTGTCCGATGTCGAGTTCGCCCTTCGTACCCGGAGCGCCTCATATTTTCTTTTTGCAGATACCTACGATCTTAGTGTGATCGAAATTTGATAGGCAAAAATTTTTAAAAAATTGGGATTCGAACCCATGACATCTAGACTGCTAGTCATCACTAGGGCTGTGAATTATATGCATTTGCATATTTCTCCTAGTCAATCATACCACCTAATATTATCAAAATGAGTGTGTTTTAAGGCATTTGGAACAAAATAGAGTTACTTTTATTTTGCATATTTGTGCATATTTGGCCATAAATACATATTTTTGCATATTTGAACTGCAATTGCATATTCTTCCGGCATATATTGAAGAGAGGAAAAAATTGAAAATTTTCAAACATTTGGAAAAAAAAATCTTTAATTTTTTCCCGCTTAATGAGTGTGTTTTGTTGGCCCAAGTGCAGATTCATCTATTTTTCACTTCCCATGAACTCCTGATCGAATTATTGCTTTTCTTAGAATAAGTTAATCCGCTACAGTTCTCTCTCCATTCAAATACTTGGAATATTGAATTTATGACTTATTGTTTTTCCCTTCCCTCCTGTCATTGCTTAGCCATCATTTCATGGCTCAGTTCCATTTGAACCAGTTCCATTTCTCCTAGGTCAATTTTAACGGATTTTAGCGCAAAAAACGCTAAAATTTGACATTTTTTAAAAGTTGTCCAAAATCGTCATATGAGTACTCAAATCTACTTGAAATTTTGCGTAGATTACGAATCTGAAATAAAAAATAGGGGTTCTCATTTGAAATAACGAAGTTAGGTTGTGTCTGGGACACCCTGTATATCCAGGCGCATATTAAACTACACCATCAAATTCTTTGATTTAAATTAGGGGGTTTACATTTAACTTTTTTTCATAAAACCACTTTTTAACGCTCTCCCAGACGTATGCCATGTGTTTCCGGACACCCTGTAGGTATGTGCGATTTTTAAAATTTATTTTTAGATAGTTAAGATTTATGCATATTTCTGGATTTTAGTTGCATATTTTACCCTTATTATTTGCATATATATGTGCATATTTTAAAATTTTTATGGCATATATTTCACAGCCCTAGTCATCACTATTTACCCCCGACTTAATAAGTCGGACTTATGGCTCGTCTAATTTATTTATTTGAAAATGATGGCATTTTTGAGACTTTTATCACCGGTTTTAACAAATGGGTCAGATCCCATTAGGGGAATAAGAGTAGGTATTGTCACAGGATAAAAAATACGTAAAAACATTATTTTGTGTATTTTTACCTAAGTTAATGGATGGTAATAGCGAAATACGGTTTATTATGTCATTTTAACGAGTTTTGACATGGAAGGGCAATTTGTCGCGAAGGAAGGAAAAAAAATAGGAAAATGTAATAATTTTAATGTTGCTTAGACGATTCTAAAGTAATCAATCTTCAGGAGCCTATTTCAAACTGGATAATGGAAGGCATTTTGTCGGATAGGCGCGTCTCGAAATTATTTTACGGATCATTTAACCCGACTTATCCAATTTATTCAAGTTTTCGCCCGGGAATCGACTTCTACGTCTTCGGTGTATCTCTATTTCTCTCGGAAGAAGAAAAAGGGTAAAAAAGGGGGGTCTTCTTCAACCTTTTTGAGATGAAAGCGTGAGGGGTGTGGAAGTGTAAGCAATGGGTGGAAAGACGGGGACAAATTGCACTGAAGATAACAGCGAAGGGAAAAACCGAGCCGACTGGAAAATTCCATTTTTACCGTCTCGCGAGAAGGAGGATGTCTAATGAAATAGAGATGGAAAGAACTCTTTATCTTCCGTTGTATTTCCATGTTGGCTCACGATTGGTTCCGGATTAAACCCCTTTTCAACAAGTTTATCTCGTTTTCTTTACTTTTTAAATTTTCTTCCACCTTTAGAAACTTAAAATTCAAACTCCCAAGTGGTTGGCGATTAAGAAAAGGGGAAAATTACGTTTGGGAGTTTTCAAAACTCTGGGTCATAGATTACCAAAGGCCAATAACCGAATACATATTTCACCCAGAAAAATAAGACTCTAAATCCTATATGGCATAATTTTTCATCTAAAAATCTCTATCACAAATAAATTCGTTTTGTTTTTATGGCCTTCATAACGTATAGATTCTGAGGCTTCTAGGGATGTAAAAGGTAACGTCTTTTAGGCCGTTCTGTGAAGCACCATACATTATTTTGTACGTAAAGGCGTAAATCGTAGAGGGGGTCGCAGGGAGAAAAATGACGATGCCTACGCCTGTAAACGGGTGGAGGAAATCCCGCAGCCTCTCTCCCACACTGAACCATTTTCACTTCTCTTTCAAACGAAAATAAATTATTCAGCGGCTACTTTGTTTTTCTTTCGCTGTCCGGATTTTAAAACCAGTTCATCTTTTAAAAAAATATCGAAAAAAAACCCCTAAAATTTCGGGTAAAAAATGCCTACAAAACACAGAGTCTACATAATATCAGCCTGCATGTCAAACAAAAATTGGGAAAAGTTGCATCAAAAATTATGTAAAACCCACATTTTTTCTCTTAAAACTAAAAATTGAAAATTACAAAAATTGAAGGTTGCGATGCATGGAAAAGCTCACCTGACGAAGGTTTTTAAGCCGAAACGTTATTTTCTTTCTCAATTTTAAGATATAATTTTTTATAACAAATTCTTGCGATTTAGCAATAAATAAAAAATTAAGCTTTTGACATTTGAGAAAACTGGAGATGGACGGCCGGCCGGCATCACTGACAACATAATGATCGGTAAATATCAATAATTTTACGGTACGGGTCAGGAAGAGTTTATCTCTTAAAACTAAAAATTACAAATTACAAAAATTCAAGGTTGTGATGGATGGAAAAGCTCAACTGAAGAGGCTTTTTATGCCGAAACGGTATTTTCTTTCACCATTTTAGGATATAATTGTTATAATAAATTCTTGCGATTCAGCAATAAATAATAAATTCTTGCGATTTAGCAATAAATAAAAATTCTTGCGATTTAGCAATAAATAAAAAATTCTTGCGATTTAGCAATAAATAATAAATTCTTGCGATTTAGCAATAAATAAAAAATTCTTGCGATTTAGCAATAAATAATAAATTCTTGCGATTTAGCAATAAATAATAAATTCTTGCGAATTAGCAATAAATAATAAATTCTTGCGATTTAGCAATAAAAAATAAATTCTTGCGATTTAGCAATAAATAATAAATTCTTGCGATTTAGCAATAAATAAAAAATTCTTGCGATTTAGCAATAAATAAAAATTCATGCGATTTAGCAATAAATAAAAAATTCTTGCGATTTAGCAGTAAATAATAAATTCTTGCGATTTAGCAATAAATAAAAAATTCTTGCGATTTAGCAATAAATAATAAATTCTTGCGATTTAGCAATAAATAAAAAATTCTTGCGATTTAGTAGTACATAAATAATAAATTCTTGCGATTTAGCAATAAATAAAACCGGCTCCGTGGCTGGAAGGTTCAGTCTTGGACTTCCACCATTGGAGACCGGGGTTCGATCCCGGGTTGGGTGTAGGGATTTTTGTTTGGAAGTTAAATTCCAAATAATTATTCTTCCACAAAATCCGCGATAAATTGGTCTGGCCACTCCTCTGGAGTTGGCCCTGATAGGGCGCCACGGCAATATGGCGAGAGCCCCCGCCTGGGTCCTCCCCCCTCCCTTAAACGGCCTATGGGCTATACCAAAAAGAAGAAGAATGGATTAACCGATGAGGAAGAAGGCCTCTTGCTCATCGGTTAAATCCCATTCTTCTTTCTTTTAAAAATAATTTAGCAATAAATAAAAAATTCTTGCGATTGAGCAATAAATAAAAAATTAAGCTTTTGACATTTGAGAAAACTGGTGGACGGACGGCCGGCATCACAGACAACATAATGATCTGTAAATATCAATAATTTTTTCGGTACGTTGTCTGGAAGACTTTATCTCAAAACTGAGAAAGGAGGCTAATAAAATCCGTTCTCCGATGTTCGGAATCGATAATTTCTCCGGGATACAGGAAAGTACAGAGCCCTAACTAGCTAGGTTGAATTGCCACTAAAAAGAGGTCAAGACTTAATTTCATTAGAAACATTAATTAAGGCTGGAGTTGGAGTGTAGTATTAGTGCATAGTAAGTGGGTACCCAATGAGCCTTCTCTACCTGGAAAACTTCCAACTTCTCCCTTATGATATGGAAAATCTACTGAATTAACGTGAATAAAACTTTAATTAAATTGAGATAAATGACTAATTATCTTCTTTTTTAAAATATTTTTGGTAATTTTTATCGTGAAGAAAAAAGAGTCGGAAAAGATAAAAGTGGATAAAGTTTATGAAAAGGGCTTAGGGTGTAATGCCGGTGGACTTATCTCGAATGTTTTCCTGTTAAAAATTTAACACCGGAGCCGTGGTTGAATGGTTGAAAAAGGAAGGAGGGCGACCCTGGAGAACAGATAGCAGAGGCTATTTTATCTGCCCTGATATTCCGCAGTCACCATCGCGACCTTCATTTCAAGAAGCCATTTAAAAAAAACACCATAATATATTGACATCTTTATCTCAAATTTCTCGTTTTTATAAATTTCTGCCAGACTTTCACTAAAAAAATCAAAATGATATAAAAAAATGACACAAAAATTCAAACAATTTGTAGAATTGTAAAGTACGAAAAACTCGAGTAGTATGGAAAAAGATGCAAATCCTTAAAGGGTATATTAAGGGAGATGGAGCACTAGAGAATAATGACTTTCAACATCAACGAGTGAAGTACTAACCTCTAGAAACGCTCGTGAGTAGTGTACCGTTAACAAAATTAAAACTTTCTGTCAATTTAAAAATGGTTAATTAAATTTACGTTTGGACAAAAAATACTTGTAGAATCAAAAACTCATTCTGAAAAGTTAATTTTTTTACATTTTCGTCTCTCAAACATGATATAGAAATCGATCGGAAAGACATCAAATCGTGTTTAACCCAGTTTGGGATTTGTATAAATGGGGGAGGGGAGTTCCCATTGTCAAACGTAGTCAGTCACATCTGCTACTATGGAATTACCCCTCCATTTTTCGCCTATTTTTATATGATTTAAAAATAAAAAGTGATCTTGGGCTTTACAGTCCAAACGCTGCTACTAGGGAGGTGGTCTGTGGTCCCAGTTAGACAGTCCAATATGGCGAAGGGTTCGAGTTGTCCACCTTCATATTTCGTTTTTAATAAAGGGTTCCTTCAATTTAACTTCGATGCTCCCACGGCATATACTTTCCACCTACATATTTAAAAGGCGACGAAATGGAAAAAGTGAGAATACCCAGAAAAGCGTCTCGGATGTCTAATACTAACTTAAATTTTTCAAAGAGTACACCCTTGGGGTTGAAAATGAATAAGAGAAAGGTCTAGGGGAGATAGTTGAGATAGGAAAGGTTTCTTGGTCGCCTTCCTCCGAGGTTATTCCCCATGAACATTCTCTCAAAAGCTCTTAGTTTTCCCTATTTTATTATTTAAAAATTAACTCCTTTTCGACGTTAAATTCTCCGTTTTCAAAGACACTTCCACTAACGAGCTTTTAGTTAATTAGGCCATTAATTTAAACAAAGTGGGTTAGTCTACAAAAGGAAAATTGCACTCTTGATTTCATTTGTTGTAAATTAGAAACAAAGAAAAAGTTTTTCCAAAAATATTTGGAGACATAATGCGATATTTTTTTATCAAATAAAGTCAAAAAAGTTTGTAATCCACCTTTTTTTTTATAAACACCGAAGGGGAAAAAAGAGAAAAAAAAATATCGGAATTATTCAAAAGAGACAAATATAACTTGGCGTCGTTTTATTTCTTCTTCTGAATAACCGTGAAAGTTGTCAGGGGATGGGGAGGTCCAAAGGCTTTACTTATACCCAGAAACTTTTTTTTTTCTCTCTTTACTTTTTTTTTAACGTACTCCTCTTGTTCAACTTTTAACTTTTTAACACAATAAGAGTTTCAACTTGTCAGATAATTTGGTAATAGGGGCTTCAGGCTAACTTCGAAAAAAAGAAGGGAAATGCCTCGAACACTCGTCGAACTTTAAAAAATATCTCGCCTCCTTTTTAAATGATATTATAATGAAAGTAATATTTCAAAAAAATCGATTGATTTATTCGAAACCTTCCATTTTTTCCTAGAATGTTTTTTTTTCCAATTAACGATGTAAACGTAAAAAGGGTTTTGTGAGGTTACAATTGGAATTCATGCACCTGCGATCACATTTTTTTTTAAACCAAGAAGATTTTTTTTCCTGTCAATTGTGAAAGCCATCCGCCCCAAAAAAAAACGTGTTTATTTGCTACAATTTTCTAGATATTTTGTTTCTAAAAAGACAAATTTTAAAATTACGTTTTTTTTTATTTTAGTTACGGAGGAGTTATGATAGAAGGTGGCGCACCCTCTTCCATGCCGCAAAATATAAAACGCGAGTGCATTATCTTGATTAAAACATAAAAGGGAAGGGAGGAAGTAATATACCTTTAACACTGTAAACTACTTTCCTCCCTAAGAAAAGGGGCCGTTGTGATGAATAAAGGTTACATCTTCTTCGAAAATGATGACACCAAAAATTAACGTTAAAAAACTTTTGATTTTGTGCGAAAATGGTCGGATAAAAAGTAAGAACTTTCTGAAAAGTAAGTTATTGCGATATCCTCGACAGATGGTTCTGCGGAAACGGGGCCCAAAAAATGTCGAATATTCAAAGTTTTAAATCTGAAAAAAACGACCAAACGCCTCTGAAAAGTTTTTGAGGAAAAAATCCCTAAAATATTTTTGAAATGGACTTTGGTGAGTTTCTTGAACCAAAATAAAAGATAAACACTCCAAAAATAATGTTTAAATAATGATTTTTAGGCCAAAAAAACGAAGGAAAATACCCAAAAATTATTATCCTTTCAGTGGCCTTAATTATTGGACGCTAAAACTCGACGGTTCGCAACACACGGATAAATTTCACGTGGAAAATCACGTGTTCTATTCACTATTCAATCCAGCTTGGAAGAAGTAGGTTAGTATAATTGGGTAGCTTACATAAGCAAACAAAACGGAAGCTTTTATTAATTAAACGAGAATAATTAGATTGTCGGATGCGATACAAGTGGTGTGCGACAAGAGTTCCTTTCAGAAAAACGACAATATTGTTAATTAACGAAACAGTCGCTTTCAGAATCAACCGCGGGACTCGCTTAAAACTTTATTTTACTTCCCCCTTTTGCGGTCGGGTGACTAAAGTTATTCTCAGGAAAATTACGATTAGCCCTGCAAATTTAAGGTTTTTTTTTCTGATTTTAAAACTTTGAATATTCGACATTTTGTTTGGCACCGTTTCCCCTGAACGTTCGGAAAACTTAATTTTCTGGGACTCGAAAGTTAAGCAGTTATCCCCTCTTTCTTGCGCGTTAAACTCGAGGAAAGGACGAGTTGGAGGAAAAGTTCCTTTTCCTAGGGGTTATTATTTATGTTTTTTTCCTCCCTCCTTTCGTAACGTTATCAGACAGGTAAACGTGGGAAAGTTCCGGAGTCCAATTACAACCTGAAATATTTTTTCTGGCTCAAAAGCTCACTTTAGCCTGAAAATCCGGCTCTACTTCCATATTTCAGCCTGACGTGCTTCGTGAGAATAAAAAGCAGTTCAATTTGCTACTTACTTATGACGTAAACGTCAAGTTTACGATGTTTTATCATCCAAAAATTCAACATCTTCAATTTTTAAAATTTTGTTTCTGACCGATAATAATGCTAAAACTTTCATTTCATCTTTCAGATTAACTAGTCATTTATTCATGAAGTTTTTACAAAAAATTCCTAACTTTTATTTATTTTAATTTTTTTTCCAGTCCCGTGAACCATTTTGAATAATAAAATCCCTGGATTAAACGTCTGGGACCGTAATGTAGGTGAGAAAAGGTAGGAAAATAGTCCAATATCGCTTTTTTTCCCTTTTAGGTTAATCCGGCTGCATCCAGTTTGCATGAACTTCCTTTCCGCTATTTCTAATTCGTCCGAGAGAACAATCGGAGTTTTCCGCCTTTTGGATCCCATAAGATTCGACCGGAATAATCTTGCTCTAAGGAAACTGCGATTCTCCCGAGAATACTAACAAGTTTTAAAACTACTCGCGTGAAACGAGAAATTAAACGTTTGACCTACATATTCGACTTAATTTAATTAAAAAAAAGGCTTTTTTATTGTTAATTTTTAAGGCGGTTGTCCAAATAAAATAAGAGAAACTGTAAATATCTCCGATGAAACTTTTTTCCTTTTTACGCCAGCCCTCTGGCCCCTTGAAACGACCGAACCTAGGACACTACATGTTTTATTACGTCCTGGGGAAAAAGGGAGGAATTTTATTACTTCTTTTTTGACCTAAAACCTAAAATTGATATCTAAAAGTTCTAGTTTTATACTTCGGTAAAATTATAAAAATTACAAAGAGAAGAAAGGACTTTTGTCTTGGCTCTTTGATCCTTCTTTCAAAAAATGGTGCCAGAAGAGATTGCCTTGAGGATGTAAGGAATCGCTTGGGATATTATATCTTTTCTTTCCTTCCGCCTTTTTTTTTCTCCCTCTCTCTTTTTCCTTTCGCTTTTTCCGATGTTCGGTAATGCACTCGTGATGGGATTTGTAAGATGGCCTGGGGTCAGATAAAGGAGTGGCCGGGCGGAGGGGAAGGCGGACTGAGGGAAGAGACCTGCTTTATCGACTATATCTGGCCACGACGGGAAATTAGTGGGATTGGGAAGATGTATAGGCTCTTTATCTCATTCGAAGAGCCGACTGTGACATTATACAAATGACAAATCAATAACTTCCTCACTCCTTGACAATAGCACTCCCTTAATTAATTTTATACCATAAAAAAAGAGGGAAAAAAATTCTTATATAATTATTAAACATTTTTTATAATTGAACGGATCTGATGAATCTGACAAGACGTTTTATTACAATAATTACTTTTGTTTTTTTGCAGACATTACCTTTTTAATTAAAAAGTTAAGAGAGATAGGTGAAGTCCATTCAGCAGTTTCATGTCCTTTAGCCCTCGTTATTTCGTCTTTAAATTTAATTGACGTTAAATTCTTCTTATTACTTCCTGCTTTCTTTTTAGGCAGAGAAAAAAACTTTCCGGAGTTCCCCATTGGCTAAGGATTTGTCTCTTCTGAAGCTAGTGAAGGGGTTCAACTTTCGTCATAAAAACGTATCGTCATAAAATGGAGGACAAAATATAAGGATGGACATATTGTAGAAAACGTAAGATTCGTGTTGATCTTTTGAACTATGAAGTAATTTCTCAAGGACGAGAAATGGATGAGTAGCCCTTTGAATTGGCTGGTAACCAACCGGGCCAAATATTTTCATCAACGACCCAAAATATATCTAACTGGGCCAACCACTCGAAAGCCATAGCTACTAATTCGGCCAAAAACTGGTGCCCAAGTCGGCCAAAATTAATACCGTCGATTTTGTAGTAGGACAACAATAAAAAAATCAAAAATAAAAATTTACTTCATATTTTTTGACCAAAATTGCATTTTTAAGGCATTTTCGACCAAAATTGCCTTACATTAAAAGCATTTTTCTCAGTTTTTGTCTTAAAAACAACAGATTTATGGCATTTTTGACATAAATTGACTTTTTTAAGGCATTTTTGACCAAAATTACCTTTTTTAAGGCATTTTTGACCAAAATTGCTCTTTTTTAAGGCATTTTTGACCAAAATTGCCTTTTTTAAGGCATTTTTGACTAAAATTGCTTTTTTAAGGCATTTTTGACCAAAATTACCTTTTTTAAGGCATTTTTGACCAAAATTGCTCTTTTTTAAGGCATTTTTGACCAAAATTGCCTTTCATTAAAAGCATTTTTCACAGTTTTTGTCTTAAAAACAACAGATTTATGGCATTTTTGACCAAAAATTGACTTTTTTTATGACATTTTTGACCAAAATTGTCTTTTTTTGACTTATAAGCCTCTTCTCGTTTACTGTTAATTTAACAAAAAACGAGTGGAATGTAATTATTTCCGATAAATCCGTGTGTCGTGAGGAACTGTTTAAAGTACGAAGGTGCAAACTGGAAAGTACCATCTAAAAACATGGTTAGTTTGTTGCAGTAGTAAAAACTACCAATTCTCCTAGCATTTGTTGATAATAAGTATTGGCCCAGTTGGATACAATTATTTTAGTGTTCATTGGCCCAGTTAGATACTTATGATTTTGATACAATGGCCCAGTTAGATACGTCCATCGGCGACATTTTTTATCAGGTAGAAAGAATTGGCCCAGTTGCAAAACTCCCTTTGATTGAATTATAAGCCATAAAATGACGATTTGCTTTTACGTGTATGACGAAAATTTACCATCCTTTTTAATTAAAACTGATTTATAATAAGCACTCATCCTACAGACATAACTTTCTTGCGATTATGTTGAAATTATGACTATATTACGAAAAGTATGAGCCCTGAAAACAATTGTATGTTTCTGGTAAAATAAGAGCGGTTTGGAAAGACTGTTCGGTATTAGTCCGAAAGAGGTAATATACATAAAGGGGCCGTAACAACCCTTCACAACTCCCTGAGACTAAGCCTCTCTACTTCTAAAGGGCTGTTACTAGGTAAATGACACTTACAAACTGGCCCATCCCCAACCGAGAGTTTCCACCTAGACATTAACGAACTTTCTTAGCGATTGTTATTGCACTCTGGTATTGCACTTGTTAACTTCAATCCCGGTCTTTACCTTTTGTGGTTCTTGGTTTATTAATTTGTTCACCTCTTAGAGTTAAATCTTTTTAAATTCATAGTTTAAACGATTTTCCCCCCTGTGGAATGTCAGTGGATTTAGGGAACTAAAATCAAGCTGGACCCCAGGATCTCATGCTAGCGACAGATAAATTAATGGCACCCCTACCACACTTTCCACAATGTCCGAATAATATTTATCGTTTCAAGAAATTTAATACTTAACTCCGCTTTTTTATTTATCCTAAAAAAATTTATAGCTAAACAAATTGAAATGGTGGACTTAACCTGCCGTTATAGCGTTTGCCATTAATAAGCCGCTGGGAACCGGACGGACATAAGAGTGTTAAACCCAAGGCTTTAAATTGTTCTGCGGTTTCATTTGAGGTTTAATGAAATCCTAGCCACTAGCCAAACACAAACCTACAATCACAACCAGAAAATCACGGGGGAAAAAAAACAAAAATGTTTTCTACTTTCAAGATAATTTCCTCAGACAGAACTTTAAGAAAAAAAAATTTCCACCCCGAGACATAAAGACCACTGGTCTAAGGCCTAAGAATTGAAAAAAGACCTACTTAATCCTGTTATTAATAAGCCTAAAGGGTTCCTGAAACGTTTTGAAGTTTTCCGACAAGAAACAGGTATTTCTTTGTTCTCAAACACTCCTTTTGAAGGGAGTCGTACAAAATTACTTCCTATTCCTGGTGAATTATTTTTTCACATACAAAGTAAAAATGTGTGCAATTACCTACATTTGAAGCATTCATCTGCATTTTTTCTTTTGTCTGAGAGAACGCAGGAAAATGCAAGGACGAATTTTTCTTTTAAATATTAAATTTTATACTATTTGGGTTATAGATCATGAGTAATCTCATATTTTTTACAATTAAAAGTTACAGAGGGAGAAAGAATGAAAAAAACGGATATTCCACGACCGGTTTCGGCGTCATACGCCTCATCAGGTGGACTATTTCCTTATTTTTCATTCACCTACACTTTTTACTTGACTTTCATTAGATGGTATTATGGACTCTGCGGGAAGGTACCCGCTATATACTATAACCCAAATAGTATAAAATACTGTAGAATTCCTTAATAGGTATAAAAGAGGTGGTGTAGAGACCAATTAGGAGTAGTGGGGCTGGAGGGGGTGCCGTATAAACGGATAGTTTGTCCACCTTCCCGCAGAGTCCATAATACCGTCTAATAAAAGTCAAGTAAAAAGTGTAGGAGATTGTAAAATAAGGAAATAGTCCACCTGATGAGGCGTATTACGCCGAAACCGGTCGTGAAATACCCGTTTTTTTTTCATTCTTTCTCCCTCTGTAACTTTTAATTGAATTAAATTTTATAATAATAGTTTTTTAAAAGTGGGGGAAAAACCCCCTGCACTGTGACCACTGAGCCAAATTAAATTCTACAGGTTTCGATGGCTCAGTGGTTAGAAAAGCCTAAGGTAGCAGGTTCGCATCCCGCCGGAGGCCAGTAAAATTTTTTTCTACTCTTTTTCCCCACTCGGTTCAACATTAATAATAAAAATTAGCATTGGTTAACTCCGACCAATAAATATTAATATCTAATAAAAATGTTGATATTAGTTTTTTATTTCGTGGAAGGAATATTCTATATTAATTGGAGATTGATTATTAAATTACCACTTTACCATTAATACTACTACGTTGAATAATATATAGTTTAACCGAGTTAGCTTGAATATCTCATCGGCCCATGTCGAGAGGGGGTAAATATTTAGTTGGCAAAGTCAATGTTTGAGTTGGTGCCTGATTTGGAGGATGAGGTACGCCCAAGGGACCATTTCCCAAAGATCTCCGTCATAACCACTTAACCCTCCAAGTCTAACTTCCATAATTTAATTCAATTAAAACTGGAACAAATAGAACCATTTCCAGCGACACCTCCCAGAGAAAAAAAAATGAGGAAAAAATAAATATAAATTTAAATCGGATGCGACTATAATCGCAATTTATGCTGACAGGAAAGGAAGAGAGGGGGAAAAAAACGTCGTTTATCCTAACGGGTGGAAAGTTGCCAAAATGAAAATGAGGTGATTTAGATAAGCCTTTTTACCAAATCTGGTAAAGTTACATCCTCCCATAGATCTAGATATGTCGCGGAGACGTCTAAGTTTCTTTTAAACTGATCAATTTAACTTATTGCCTCAATAAATTGCTTCTTTCAATTTTATATTATTAGGCAAGAATTTTATAAATACCTACCGGTAAATAGATAAGTAGAATAATAGGAAAACTCCTATTTGAAGAAAAAAGAGTTTTTATGGGGCAGAAAAAACTTTTTTTTTTTTTTTTCAGCCAAACAAAGGAGAAAATTTTTCGGGGTCCATAATACCGTCTAATGAAAGTCAAGTAAAAGTGTAGGAGAATGAAAAATAAGGAAATAGTCCACCTGATGAGGCGTATTACGCCGAAACCGGTCGTGGAATATCACTTTTTTCATTCTTTCTCCCTCTGTAACTTTTAATAGCAGAAAATTTTCTATTTATGGTTGAACGAGAATTTCTCAAAAAAAAAAAAATTATTGAAACACTAAAAATCCAGAAAAAAAGGTTTTTTTGGCCAAAACCGAGGAAAAATTCTCCCCCAAAAAACGTTAAAAATAGATTTGTGCTAAGAAAAAGGTGTTTTCTTTGCTGAACATGTGCATAAGAAGATTTCTTGGCCGCGAGAGGTATAAGACCAATAATTGGCCCTCGATTCGCCTAACTGAAATCGAAATTAGATCCGCAATTTGGATGCGACTCTTTCAAGCCTTCTAAAGAAACCAAGGATAAAGAAGATTCTGGCTTTCAGTAAGAAACCCGATGCTTTCCAATGCTCTTCTTTTTAATTTAATATAATAGAACATCACTCACTGTTGATAACTCGGTCTCCAGGGAGATAATCCACAAAAAGTTTTAAAATTAATTGGAATGGCGAAAATAATGAGTTTCACTCCCTGCCTCAGGTCATAGAAAAAAAAGTTTGCAAATTTATTGTATTTTTGTTTTACTCAGAATAAAAAAATTTAATTTTGGTTTTCGGTGTGCATCGACTAAATTTTAATTATTCAAAAGAAGAAAAACAATCAGTTTATTTAAATATAGTGACATTTTTAAAAATTACGTCAATAATGTTTTTTGAGTACAGTAAAAATAAATTAAAATTTATGAAAATTAAAACCTCACTTGTACCATTGAAACCTTTGTTCTTCTGTTTAATAAGTCTTTCAGGGTAATATTGAAATATAAAAGAGAATAAAAAATTAATTTTAGGTATAATTAATTGAAAAAGTGGTTCGGGAGGAAGGTTACATTTTCCATTTGTAAATTTTAATTTAAAAAACATAAAAAGGGTTTTTAATTAAGAAAAAAAGGGTTGTAGGGATTCGACTTTTATTACGCTTTTTTTTAAATCGACCTATTGAGCGGTTTTTGGAATCGTAAGTGAATTGGTATGACAAAGAGTTCTATTTAAGAGCGTTTACTCGAACCGGTCGCAGCAGTGAATTATTTCTGACCATTAAACCTCCAGTGGGAACGCCTTGGATTAATTGGTACCCTTATGTTATTTAACACTCTCAGCGCGGGTCGATATATATCGAGTAGAAAGTTCCTTTCCCTGGGCGGACTATTCGTTGGTCGATATATATATCGACCGTTCATGCGTCTTTTAAAAAGCGATTTTCGATGCTTAAAACAGTGAATTTCGCACAACCGTTGACATACGTTAATTCTTAAAGGGTTTTTATACCTAAATACGGCCTTAGCTTGACTCTAGATCTTTTTCTTCATTTCGATTTTGACTTTCAAAGTAGACAGTTGAACCAGCTACTTCACGGAGACGTTTTCAGTTCAATTTTGGATTATTTTTCTACTTTTTGACTGTAAGTTTTTTAAAATAATAATTTTTAAACTATTAATTAACTTATGATCACAACTTTTTGCCGTTTTTATTAATATTATTTAGCTTTTAGACCAAAAGAGTAGAAAAAACCCAAAGCGTTCCTTCTCACAATGGGACCTGTTACTATTAATTTCGGGTAATTTCTTTAAAAACTTATTAATTTTTTGTTCTATTAAGTTAAATTAAACACAAAATTATTTATTAGGTACAACGATCATAAGTTAAAATCATTTTTTTTAGTATAATTTAAAAAAAAAAGGAAAGACTTCCGAGCGGTCAAGAGCAGTGGCGAATTCGGAAACTAAAACTTTGAACGGTAGCAGTTCGTTCTATGTTTCACTATAAAAACAAGTTCGTTACTATTTACCTTTTCCAACTTTATTAAGGCCGAAGATTCATTTAGTTTTTTTAGTAGATTTTATTCAAAATTATTCACTTTTATTAATTATTTTAGTTTTTGCACTTAGAAAAAATAAATAACTACTTACCCAATTTTTCTAAAACAGCATTAAATACCTATTTTCAAATACTTTTCATTATGGTAGAGATCCGCGCTGTTTTTTCTATAAAAATTTTTTTTAACGGTTTTTCCCTCCAGGTCATTTCACCGGATTTGAGATAATCTTTACCTACTTACGTATTAAGTTTTGACAAAAAAATCGTTAAATTAACTAAAGTTTCCTTTCTAATCCCAACGGTTTTTTCGGGAATCCCAAGCCGTTACAGATGGCTAGTGACTTAATTTTTTATTATTTGTCATCAGAAAAGCAATTTTGAATAATTTGAGTAGGTACCATAAATATTTCGCACCCGTGAAAATGTATCCACACGAAAATATATAACGAGCAAATGTAATAATATATAAAAAAAAAAATTAAGCTAATGGCTAAAAGTAATAGGTTGACCACTTAGAGAAGTTGATCCTAGTAACAGTTCCAAAATGGTATGAGAAGGGGAAAAACATTGCGGGATTGCCTACAAATCTGATCTTTTGTGAGGGACAATTAAGCCTTATTTTGGCATAATTAACATGCCAAATTAATTTTATACTTCATTATTAATGTTTTTGGAGGTAATTAAGTAGTTTGACGAAAAAAAATTTTCCCGCCCCAGGGTGAGATTTGCCAGTTGGGCTTGCCGCGCTGAGAGTGTTATACACCCACCAAGCTGAACTAGCATCCCTTTTACTCCCTTAATCTGGTATAAACTGTGTGCAAAAAGGGTCAGAATCCGCCTAATGATTTCAACAGCACGTTCTGAATCTTCAGTGTTTTAATTTTTCATTTCTGTTTATTACTGGGCATCTGAAAGAGGCAGGAGTGGGGATTAAATAATACCGCTTCCTTAATCCCTGGGAATATCTTGGTCGAAAAACAAGGAAATCATCCAAAAAAAGAAGCAAAATGACAAAAATTTGTCCAAAACGTCGAAAAAATGGTCAAAAATTCCTTTTGAGAGAAAAATACATCATAGAAAGAGAGGAACAATCAAAAACATATCAACAAGGTCAAAAGAACAATAAATAGCTACTTCCAAAAATTCGATAAAATTGGACTTTCTTTTTGTCTAAAGAGAGAGAAAAACTGAAAATCATGTAAGTTGGGGGTTTCTCAGTCGAAAAACGAAGAAATCTTCAAAAAAATTAAGTAATTAGAGAGGCCCATATTCCCTAAAAGGTATCCCTTAAGTCGTCCCTTAAGTGTCTCCCACTGTCCTAAAAAAGGAGGACCTTTTTCCAAACGAACTGCGGCCTTAATGCTTAAAAAAGGGCTTGAATGCCCTAAAAATTATGATCCTCTTTTTTCCAGCAAAAGCTATCACTGTAAAATCAAATCTAAGGAATAAAAAGACTTAATAAAAAATTTATTCGATTCGATAAAGGTGTATCGAATTCAATAGGTTTTTTTTTCCTCCATTGATAAGGGTATTGGACCATGGGTTTAGTGACCTTCCTGTAATACACCTTTTACTCCAAATTCTTTTCTCGGTTGTCCGTAAAAAAATCCTTTATGTCAAAAAGCGATTTTTTTTTCCGCTCTCTCTGGGAGTTTCACTTAAAAATGAAATTCGTCGAACAATTTAAAAACAAGAAATAAAAAAACTGAAAAAGAAAAGTTGGGAGTTACAAAAGGAAATCTAATTTTAACACTCAGATTTCTCTTTTACAAATACCTCCTTCATTTTTCCACCGGTCGTTTGTGTTGACATTTAATTTCCGTCCTTTTAAATCTATCCTTTCATCTTTGAAGTAAACCTTTTTTAATTGTCTATGTTGTTGCAAATTTCTTATTAGTATAACTTCCAGGATAATAAAGATTTTTAATTGAACAAAAAAAAAAAATAATAAAAGAGAAGAAAAGGATGTTTTTGAGAGGGGCCAAGAAAGCCAATTTTGGCAGCCTTTTTTCAGTCTAAAAAAACAAACTGTAGATCACAAGAAAAATTGGGGTAATTTCGACTTTTCATTTATTTTGCCAAAAAAGAAAGGTTCTCATATTTTTTTCTTTCTTCCAGGAGCCTTAATTGTTATTAATAGATGGAGTCTACCGTTTTTGGCGCAAGCCAACCCAATTAGGAGGGGGCCTGAATTAAGTTTAGGTTGGAAAAAGGAGTGGGTGGGGAGGAAAAGAGGCTTTAGTAGGTAATAATTAAGGTTAGGGTGCCCAAGGGGGCCAGAGTTTCCTTACCTTAACCTATTACTGCACATTCGTTTGGACGTCTCTCAGACATCACTATTAATTAAACGAATTAATTAAAAACCTCCCCTATTTAGAGCCTAAAAATGAAACAAAAATAATCAACGTATTTGTTTACGCCATAAAAAAAAAATAGTAAAAAAAAAAAAAATTTTTAAAGCTTATTGGTAATTTCTCATTAAGAAATAATAAAAAAGGATTGGGCAAGTGAACTTTGTACTGAGGCCGTGTCCCCACTCGGGGCACGGCCTCAGTTGCGACTTGCCCATGGTAGAAAAAACATCAAAAGGTTTCCTACCGGTAGGTGTTAATTATTGTCTATAATTTAATGTAAACTAAAGGGCAAATAAAAGTAATTTGGATGTTAACCAATTATATAATTTCTCCTAAATCTATCTAAAATAAAAAGAAAAGAGAAGGCTTGTACAATTCAAAAGAAAAAAGTAAAGCCCAACGCATTCATGGTCCTCCAAGGTCGGATTGGTTAAGATCCAAAGATAAAAAGTTTTCTAAATCTATCTAAAATTTAAAAAAAAAAAAATTTAAACTAAAAAATCAAACACTTGTCGCAACTCGTAAATCTATAGTGTTTGTTGTTTATAAGTTCTAATGACTCTTTATCTCTAAAATCTATTTATAAATTATTTTTGTTAAATTTAAATTATTTAAAAAAGAGTTATCAATTTTCATAGTTTAGTTTGTTTATATTTTTTATCGTTAATCTTCGTTGTTTTTTTTTTCGTTGTTGTTTTTTCTCTTCGTATTTATTTATTAATTTATTTATTTATTGAAAATTAATAAGTTCCTAAAAAATTAATAAGATTTTCTGTGTAAACCAAATTTTTCTGAAATTTAAATTGCAAGGTCATTGACATTGAATCTAGTCCCTTCCCTTTCGAACATGTCGGAATCAGATCATCAAGGTCGTTTAGAACAGCTGACTGCGTATTTATTGGAATTGTCCTCGGACATCTCGGCCGCTTACGACGTGGGATCGGGATTTCAGAATGATCCGGGATTATTTTCAGCTTTTAAGGCACGATTGTCGAAATTAGACCTAATTTATGATAAATTCCGAACCAATATGGCCGAAGCGAAGGCATTGGCAAAGCATTTAAACCTCGTAGATTCGTTAAACGATTTAGATTTATTAAATCTTGAAACTAAAGAAAAATATTACGAATGTTTTACGATGGATTTCGCTAATTCATCGGCTCAAAGTGAACCAAGCGGGCAGAGCACTTTAAATCAGGCTCCCCAACATACTTTTAAGCCACGAATTAAGGTCCCACCAATAGATCCTCCCGAATTTAACGGTGATATCTCTCATTGGGTATCATTTAAGGAGACTTTCGCGTCTCTTTTTCACGATAATAGCGATTTAACTCATATCGAAAAGTTTCATTATTTAAGAAAGAGTTTAAAGGGAGCTGCCTTGCAGACGATTTCAGCCATATCTTTGCATGGCCAAAACTACCAACAGGCTTGGGACACTTTATGTGGAAAATATGACAATAAAAGGATTCAAGCGTGCCATTATTTGATGAAAGTCTTGAACTTTAAAGGATCTTCTACATCCAGTATCGAATCTTTGAACAATTTTTCAGACAATTTTCTCGCAAATGCCATTAGCTTTCGTAATTTGTGCCTTGAAGAGCCAGAAGGGTTCATCCTATACACTTTGGGACTTCGAAATTTAGATCCTAAAACGAAAGAGAGATTCGAAACCGAACATAATAATCTAGAATCGGATCAACTTCCATGTTTCGACGACTTCGTTGACTTTATTCGTCGGCAATGCCAACAGGCACAGGCTGAAGCGCTAACCAAGCCAGAAAATAGTCAATCTTTTTCAAAATTTAAGGGAAATGGGACGAAACCAACTAAACAAAATGTCTTGATGTCCACCGACACTTCTTCTTCGTCAACTTCTCGCTCATGTCAAATATGTAAAAAACAACATAGAATAATGTATTGTGATCAATTTCTACAACGGTCACCAGGGGATCGAATCCAGCTCGTCAATAAATATAAACTCTGCTATAATTGCTTGGGAACGAATCACAATGTTCAAAAATGCACTACCACTCGAAAATGTGAGCATTGTCGAGGCAGACATCATACGTTGCTGCACTACGATCGGAATAATCGACATCCAGAACATCCGGAGCCTCAAACCTCTCAAAATTCGTCTTTAGCTAAACCTGCAACTTCTAAAGTTCCTGATTCGACTCCTGAAGTATCTACAAAAAATGCTGCGGTTTTAACTTCCTCCTTACAGAACGAGATGTCGGTGCTTTTGGGAACAGCTTGTGCTCGAATAAAAGGATCTGACGGTCAACTATATCCTGTTCGACTTCTAATCGACAGCGGGTCACAAAGGTCTTTTATAACGACTTCTTTAAGCAAGAAATTAGGCCTAAAGAGGACGAGAAACGTACAAATTCTAAAAGGATTTTCAGGAAGCGAAATTCAAGGCGGTAATTTTCAAACGACTTGTGTTTTAGCGCCTTCTTCTGGAAATTCGCCTCAAATTCAAACAAATGCGATCATCATTAATAAAATAACGAATAAGATTCCCTTCAGTACGGTTCCGAATCAAATAAAAAATAAATTCTCGTCGTTAAAATTAGCAGATCCGACATTTTGGACCCCTAAAGAAATTGATTTTCTTTTAGGCGCCGATCTTTACCCTTATATCTTTCATGAAACTCAGATCCTAAAAGAAGAAGGGTATCCAAGTGCCATGTCGACCATGTTTGGATGGATTCTGATGGGACCATTTGAAGTGCATAACGACAAAGAAGAAACTTTAGCTCTCCACGTCACATCGGAAGCCAATCTTGAGGATTTAGTCCTAAGATTTTGGGAAATGGAATCCACGAATCCTGACAAGGTGTTCAAGAGCGCGGACGAGGAGAGATGTGAGGAGCACTTTGTGAAAACCCATACGAGAGACGAAGAAGGGAGGTATGTCGTTCGTTTACCATTCAATTCAGACGATCTTCCCGACCTCACCGCCTCAAATAACGTCGCTAAAAAACGATTCTTCAACTTGGAAAACCGCTGGACAAAAAACAAAAGGTTGAAATCCGAATTCGCTAAAATCATCGACGAATATCTGCAGCTCGACTACATCTCTCCAGCAAAAGTGGAAGGACGATGTTTTTTGCCTCACCACTGCGTCGTCAGAGAATCTGCCGCATCTACAAAAGTAAGAATAGTCTTCGACGGGTCGTGTCCGACCGGAAATGGTTCTCTGAACTCGCATCTTTTAACTGGACCAAGACTTCAATCAGACATTCGATGTATTCTTCTCAAATTTAGAACCTTTAACGTTGCATTTACTGCTGATATTACGCAGATGTATCTAAGAATTATATTGCACCCTGACGACCGATGCTATCAGCATTTCTACAGCCGAAAGGATGGATCGGATCCTCTCCAGGAATATCAGCTGAACCGTGTGACGTTCGGGTTGTCATCTTCGCCATTTCTAGCGATTCGAGTTCTAAAACAGCTGGCAGAAGACGAAGGCTCTAACTTTCCAGCTGGTGCCAAAGTTCTGATGGAAAATTCCTACGTGGACGACATTCTTTCTGGAGCAAGTTCCGATGAAGAAGCCTTCAAAACCCAGAAGGAGCTCGTCGAATTACTGAAAAAAGGAGGTTTCGAGTTGAAAAAGTGGGCCAGTAACTCTACAACTTTATTAAAATCGTTACATGAATTTACAGAAAATAAAATCGAACTTCTTCCAGCAGACAATAAAGTAATAAAAGTCTTAGGACTTCAATGGGATCCACAGCTTGATGTTTTGTCGTATAAAATCACCGCTACAGATCTAGTTCTCACTAAACGAGGAGTTTTATCGATCATCGCTCGAATGTATGACCCTTTAGGGTATCTTTCTCCTGTGGTTTTCCTTGCGAAACTATACATGCAACAACTCTGGAAGGAGGACATAGGCTGGGATGACCCATTGCCCGAAAAATTAAAGGGTGAATATAAAATATTCTTTGAATCTTTGCCCCTGCTTTCACAAGTAGAATTACCTCGATGTATTTATAGAAAGGAAGACATCAAATCGACCATGCTTATAGGCTTCTCGGACGCGTCTACACTCGGATTTGCTGCAGTTCTATTTCTTCGAACAGAATTCAAAGACGGTAAAATCGATAATAATATTTTAATTTCTAAAACTCGTCTTGCGCCACTTAAAACGGTTACCATACCACGTTTAGAGCTCTGCGCAGCCTTGCTGTTGGTGCAAACAATTGAAATAATCCGAGAATTTCTTTCTTCCGTAGAAGTAAACGACATTTACCTTTTCACCGATTCTACCATCACTCTTGAATGGCTTAAAACGTCGCCAAATCGTCTGAAGACTTTCGTGGCTCATCGTGTAACTTCGATTACTGAGGCGTTTCCTGCAAAATACTGGCATCATGTGACATCGGAAAATAACGCAGCGGACTTACCTTCGAGAGGATCTGGAGTTTCAGACTTCCTAACTAAGGAAGAATGGTGGAAAGGGCCTAAATGGCTGAAACTAAAAGAGTCTGAATGGCCTATCTCGCAGGCGCATACTAAACCAGGAGAGCTTCCCGAATTAAAATCCGTAAAAGAGACCGTCCTTCATGCGAATAATCGTCCGATTGAGGATGCTGTCATCGAATTATCCAGATTTTCAACGTATATGAAAGCTATTCGCGTCTTAAGTTATGTAAAAAGATTTATTGTCAATATTCGAATGCAACTGAAACAAAAACCTAAAATTCTAGGAAGTCTTACTATACCTGAACTGGAATCTAGCACTCTATATCTTCTTAAGAAGGATCAAGAAGAGTATTTCGACGTAACAACGTTGAAGAAGAATCCGTCGCTCGCTTCTCTGGACCTCTTTCTGGATCCCAGCGGGCTTATCAGGGTGGGCGGGAGGCTCAAAAACAGCCCCCTCGATTATAATGCGAAACATCCTATTTTAATGAGTCCTAAATCTTATTTCACATCTCTTCTCGTAGATCATTATCATAAAATGTACTTACATGCTGGACCGACGCTTCTTCAGTTTTTGGTCACGAAACGTTATTGGATCGTCTCTGGTCGACGTCTTATTCGAAAAAGAGTACACTTGTGTGCAACTTGTCACAAACTTCGTGGAAAACCGTTATCTACGAAAATGGCTGATTTGCCCTCTTGCAGATTTGAGCAAGGATACGCCTTCAAGAACGTAGGAGTGGACTTTGCGGGACCTTTCCAGACGAAGGAATCTCATCGCAGAAAAGCTGTGGTCCATAAAACCTACGTCTGTCTCTTTGTGTGTCTTAGCACCAAAGCTCTTCATATCGAAGTCGTGTCGAATCTAACCACCGAAAATTTCTTTGCAGCTTTGGAACGATTTATATCTAGACGCGGAATTCCTTCAAAATAATGTCCGATCACGGGACGAATTTCGTAGGAGCGAAAAGAGCTTTAAAAGAACTATACGACTGGCTTCGTATCGACTCCGTCCAAAACTCCATCGTCAATGAGCTCGCAAAAAAGGAAATCCGCTGGGAGTTCATCCCACCATCCGCTCCCCATTTCGGAGGAATTTGGGAGGCCGGAGTTAAATCGTTTAAGTATCATATGGTCAGAACCTTAAAAACCGAAACCTTAACATACGAAGAATTCACCACCCTCGCAACCAAAATTGAAGCCATTCTAAACTCCAGGCCGCTTTGTCCACTTACAACGGATCCTGAGTCGTTAGATGTTCTAACTCCTGGGCATTTTCTGATTGGTCGTCCTCTTAGCGTCCTTCCTGAGAAGCCTGTTACTGACATTCCCGACAATCGATTGAGGAGATGGCACTTAATAAAGAAAAAAGAACAAGAAATATGGAATAAATGGAGAAACGAATATTTAAACACATTGCAACAGCGTAATAAATGGCGAAAAGACACTCCGAACATAACGTCCGGCAGCTTGGTAATTTTGAAGGACGAAAATCTTCCTCCAGTAAATTGGCTCATCGCTCGCATCTTAGAAGTTTTTCCCGGCCCTGACGGTCGCGTTAGAACTGTTAAACTGAAAAGTTCAACTGGAATTTATACAAGACCTATATCAAAACTCATTCCCTTGCTTCCAGAAAATGAAATTTTTTAGAAAAATTTGGTGGGCGGTGTGTTTACGCCATAAAAAAAATAGTAAAAAAAAAAAAATTTTTAAAGCTTATTGGTAATTTCTCATTAAGAAATAATAAAAAAGGATTGGGCAAGTGAACTTTGTACTGAGGCCGTGTCCCCACTCGGGGCACGGCCTCAGTTGCGACTTGCCCATGGTAGAAAAAACATCAAAAGGTTTCCTACCGGTAGGTGTTAATTATTGTCTATAATTTAATGTAAACTAAAGGGCAAATAAAAGTAATTTGGATGTTAACCAATTATATAATTTCTCCTAAATCTATCTAAAATAAAAGAAAAGAGAAGGCTTGTACAATTCAAAAGAAAAAGTAAAGCCCAACGCATTCATATTTTTTTCAAGCAATATTTTATACATCTCAAAGACCCCTTTCGTCCCAGGAGGCTTCTTCTGGACTTGGGAGTGAGCTAGAAGGCTTATTTTCATTTTTTAACGATATAAACACTAAAATGACTTCGAAACCTTCGTTAAAAGTTTTTTCCTTCTTAAATTCGCTCAAAGGGAACTTTTGAACCGGCAAAATTAGAAGAAAATTGGAATAATGAATTACTTCAGAGTTTTTCGATAGCCTGAATTTAATGAATACATAAAAAAATTTGAGATACTTCAAAGAGTACGTATTATATGTGATTTGGAAGTTTTGTATGTTTTGTAGATTTTAAAGTTGGGTTTTCGAATGGTAAAAAAAGCGACTAGAAGGCGTTTTGGGGCAGAATTTTGTCCAAATTTTAATTAATATGGTTTAATTAATATGCACTTTTCTTATTGAAAGCTGTGAAGATTAATATTTCGCTGGAGGTTCTGTTATATTCGGAGGTGGGAGCATTTAGGTCAGAGATTCCACACCTATAAACACATAGAAAGAGGTTGAAAGACGCGTTGAATTAGTCATTGAACTGAAGTGACCCGACAGAAAAGCCGACGTCGCCCTTCTCCCTTTTCAATAAAACCACCTAAAGGATCCAACTGTCGTTAAAATAACGACGTAAACCTCCCGGAGTCAAGAAGATAAATAGGGCGGAGGGACTAATAAAATTAGGAGACAATTCATTCCAGGACGGGAAGAGGTAAAAGGTCCCCTTTTCATTCGCGTAACCGTAAATTTCTGTAAGTGTTAGAAACTAAAGAAATCGTATTACAGTAGTTTCAGTTTATAAAATAAAATTGGTTTGTTTGGGTTTTCTCCTCAACTTCACCACTGCAGTCGCCATCTATTGCAATATCTTGTTCACTCATTTTTTTCACGAAGCTAAAAGTCGTAATTTTATCAAATTTTTGAATTTGCCCCCAATTTACAAAACATTGACTGTTGTTAGGCAAAAACTTTCTTACCTTTTAGCCTCATTACACGCTCATAAATTTAAATACAAACTCTTTTTTCTTCAATCTTGAAAATTATGATTAAAAAATTGATTGGAGCAAAAGCTCAAATAAAAACCCCGCCGTATTAGGTGGCATGACGGACCCTTAACACATTTCCAATAAAAAGTTCCAATGACTGACCTCAGATTTGAATTCAGCGGTCCAACTAACCTTAAATACACCATAATTTTTAAGACTCCTAAACTATTTATCCATATTTTGCTGAACCTAAAAGGAAACTTGAAAACACATTTTTTTCGAGTTTTCCCTGTATTCAAAGAAGAAATATTAGTATTTGTAGAATTTTTCTTTTCAATTCAAACGCGAAAAATCGTCATTTACTGAAAATGTTCCAACAGATTTTATCATCAATAAACGATAGAATATTGCAAGATAAGAGATTTCGTAATAGCCTTTCTAAAATCCTGATAAAAGGGGCGCTTTTTTTTTCAAACGGTATTGAATATTTTTACATTTATATTACTCGGGTCCATCAATATTTATAGGTTGCCAACCTATGAATGAATTTCAAGTTGACACTTTAAAATGTTTTAAAAATAGAATTCCCATTGCCCTATTAAGGTAAAATAAGCTCTTACAAAAAGTATTTTATTTTATGAGGAAACGTGGGATTTAAAGTTTATCTATGGGATTTCTGTTGAAACGGGTCAATTTTCCTCTACAGTGGAAATAGGTGTCGATTCGTTAAGTGGATATAGTTCCCTTTAGCTGATTCTGGAAAAGATCCCGTGGAGTTCGATTTCGTTAATTGGAAACACCATTCGAATGGAAGCTTTTTCGTTTAAATGTCCCTTTGATCGCTCTTGACCGTCCCTGATCGAAAAAAACCTCCATTAAACAAAATAACCACGATTGTCAAAGCGAATTTTCAATTTCTAAAACATTTTTCTTGTCATTCAAACCCATATTATATTCTACTTTTGTTTTTTTCATTTAAATTCTTCTCAAAGATCTATTGTTCCATATAACTAAAACCTTTCAGAAACGCTCTTTTCATTTATGTAGACAATCGGAATAAAATAAAAAAAAGTTATGATTGATCGAACAAAAATAAATCGTTACCTTGAGTAATTGTTTAAGTAAAATGCGATTTGTTTCTTTAACGAGATACATCAAACAAGTGACTAGAGGGAAACAAATTGCCTTCAGGGTGAATTATGAAGCCGCCTTTTTTTTTTTTTTTTTATTTGGTGGGAGGTTAATAACATTCCTCTATTTATTATGGTTAAATGTTTGATTTTGCTTTTGTTTGCGCTAAAGTCATAAATATTGATTTCCAAAATAGAGGACAAATAGAAGCTATAAACATATTTCCTCCGATACTCCAGACGACGTGAATGCTCCAAGTGACAAATGCGTCTCTTTATTACAATAAGCTATTTGAACCGAAGCCAATATTAATATAATTTCATGGTCTCCATTTCCTATCTCGTAAAATGCATTTAAGTGGTTTATATTGAAAATTTAATGTTTATTTATTTGAAAGAAGAAAAAATATATAGTAAAAGTGAAGGAAAAAGCGTTTTTTCAACCGCGAGAACACTTCTCGATCTTTTTTTTTTGCTTCTTTTTTCCTGCGGCATCTGAGAGATTGAACGACTTTATATCTAGGCTGTAAAAAGGATGGCTGAAAATATAATAGAAATTCCCCATGTACCAATCTAAGGTTGAGGGGGTCGAGGGTATCTCTTTCGCTTTTCTTTATCCGGAGTCTCTCACTCACGGAAAGAAGAAGCCTTCAATTTGCATAAAGGCATAAAACATATTTTCCTGCTTTTCGTATCTCCCTTGTTTTTTGCGACTCAATTATTTTTGAATATTTCAAAAAGGGTATAATAATTCGGTTTGATTTTTATGAATGATGTAATTGGTTTTTGGGATAGACATACAGGAAAAGAGGTTTTCCCAAGGTGAAGGAAGGTGTGTTTCAATTTACTTGCAAATCCTGAGTACGTGGCGACACGCTGCCCTGACTCCATATTTAATACATTTTTCGTCTAGTTTACAGTGGCCCATGGGTAATGCATACTAAAGCGTGAATAGTCTCCCCACGGAAGTCGTTGGTGTGGGGGATTTTGAGGGAGAATCGAGAGTAAGATTGAAACAGAGTCTCATTACCATAAGCAGGTAACCCCTGACGCTCTTCACTTCATTTGAATACGGATCTGCATGTGCCTACATGTGTCTTGACACCTTTTATTACATTACCCAACCCGAGGAGCATACTAAAATCTTAGAAGGTTTATAAATAACTCCGCCTTTCTCTACCCTATATGCTACTTTTGGTCGTTTGAGGGATCCCGCAAACATACTGAGGTAAGAAGGGTTAAGAGGCAAACTCTATTTGACCCAGTTTTAGGATATACTACTCCCTTCATATCACCATTCCCTCCCGTCCATACTCACGAACGAGAACTACCCTCCAAGAAGTAACACGACATAAAATTTGTTTTCTAACTAGCAAATTCTTCAACGCTAAATCATTAAACTTTTCAACGTAGAAACTTATTAATAATTCTCAGTATAAACTAAATCCCTTTTCCACCTAAAATCCTTAATAAATTAATTAAAAAAGGTATTAAAACCTCTAGTTTTCAAGGTATTTTAAGTAAGTCTGAAAATAGATCGACCTTCACATCGGACCCTTGGAAAGCTCTTAGATAGCTTAAAACACAACTAATATTAGGTGTCATGTATTCAAAAACATCTGGTCTTTGTGATTGTTGGCGATTCTGAAAGTTTTTGACTTTCAGGTTTTTTTTTGCCTAAGATTCAAGATTTTGAGCAAATCCGATGGAAGCTCTAGCGTTCCTTTTTCCACGCCTCCCATTTACTCATCTGCTCTGAATTTTTCAGTTTTCCTGCTATTTTCGCGCCCCTAAATATAGCTCTAAATACGGACATGAGGTTTTTTTTTTGTTTTTTGGAGAAGCTAAATTTTTCTGGATTTTTGGGAGTTTTCCTCGGTTTTAAACAATTTTTTCCTCAACAAGCCAGCAATACATCTAAGTGTTGCAGGCTTAGTATCTCTTAGCGCCTTAATATTATTCTACAATTAAATTGCCCATGGACTTACATATTCTATTGCGTTATAACTCTATTCTTGTCTCTTTTTGTAAATAATTAATCAAATTCTGTATAAATTATAAAACTAATCGGTAGTAACAATATCTAATTTAGACGATGCATTGGCTTGTACTGTATATTCATTATTCCATTTTCCAGCTCTTGAGTTATTAAATTATTCAAGGGAAAGGGGGTTATTGTCCACGCTGGGTTTGTAAATAATGCGCAAGAGATGAATAATATATGCGTAGCCCGATACAATTTTTTCTCTCTCTCTTTCTCTCTAAATATATAAATTTAACCTTTTACGCCGATTGTCGTACACGCATAAAAGTTTACAGATTTAAAATGTCAAGTTTTTTCTTTTTTTTTTTTTCCTCTATGAAAGTAAAACGGGAGTTTACCCGGAGTAATTTATTAGTCAAATGCGCGTCGGAACTTTTCAAGGACTTTCACCCCCTTCGAAGCAAACGTGGACATTAAGAACTGTCTGACTTTTACTAAAAGGAGTCACGCGAGTTTTACATCGGCCATAAAAGCGAGGGCGAAGAAGCCTAAAGACGTCTTATCTGGAAAAATATTTTATTTTTACGGCCCTCATATTTAAGATGGACATGTTTTAGGGCTTGAGTCGGCTCTTAAAATTTTATGTAAGTACAACACAATGTGGAAATTCCGGGAAAAAAGTGTTTTCATCAGAATGAAATAAAGTGGGGGAATCATCAACAATAATTTTGTCTTCATAAAATGGTTTATACTTCTCTATTCAGATCAATTTTTTAATAAAAAATAGATCTTATCTAGGTAATAAAAAATAAGATTGAGCATCATTTGTCCAGGGGTTATTAACTTTTTAACTTCCTCAAAGAGAAGTTATTGTGACCCCCTCCATGTCTATAGAAAAGGGGAGATATATCTGTCTAAAGTTCAGTTTTTCCGGGCACTTCACTGCCAAAATTTTCATCAAATTTTCACGGAATCTTTTTTATCCAGTACTATTGGTCGGATTTTTACCAAATCACCTCATACTCCGTGTATTGAATACAAATTATTGGGGAAAAATATTTCGAATAGTAGGTAGGGAGAAATTTTGGGTGTTCTCGCACGTTCCGTGTGGCCTAGCTGGGCGAAGACTTTCAGTTTTTTTAACAATGAAATTTTTTGCAGGAAAGAAAAATTGTCGACTTCTAGACTTCTCAAGACTAGTACTTTTCTTTCAAAAAATCCTCCTCTCCCTTTAGCATTTTTGACTTTCTGAGATCAAACGTAAAAATACAATCAGAAAAAATTTCCCGTTTAAATATTTAAATTTTTCATGCTAGAACGGAATAACAATAGTTCCTACCTTCCTGAATCTGAAACGTGGTACGGAAACGCCAAGTACGTAATTTGTATTGTGGTAACACATGGCCGACTACAAACGGTTGTGGTAGCCATGTAAATCGCTCTTATTGCTTCCATCTGATATGCTAATTTTATTTATTCCCTTTTTTTCTTCATACAGTTTTACGGTTCAAACCCTTGATTTATTTTTAATCATTATTCAATTTAAAATGATTCACTAAACGGGCACGCAATGCACAATAATTAATCATAACTGCTCCCCCTAACGAAGCGTTTCCGGACCATTCACGCCATGCCTATCAAGATATAAAGTTTTGATTCCTTATATTATCCTAAAATGGTAAATTTCCATTTGTATTCCAGCCTAAGGTGAAATCAATTCGCCTCATTAATAGGTGTACTCCATCCTGATTGGATCTTATAGCCGCTATGGATCGTTTAAGCTAATCAGATTGAATACGTCTCGGGTCAACTCTCCACTCCATTACAATTTATGCACTTTCGTGAAATATTAGCCAATAATTACTAAGCAATATAGAAAAATGTCGCTATTTTTAGTGTTGCAAAACAACTTTTTTTATCGAGAAATACGTGTTTGCTATGAAGTTTGAAAGTTGAAGTACACAAGGTGAGATAGAAGTTTTCTTTATATGACGTGATCCAAATTTATATATTTGACGGAAAAAGAAGGGGGTTCAAAGAGTTGACCTTAGAGGGCCGAAGCCAATTCCAGCTTTGTGAGTCGGCTATAGAAGGTATTCGATTTACTCGACACCTTTTCCCTTATTGCAAATTCGATTTTCCGTTTTACATTCGTAGAAGTTTATCTTGTAATTTATGAAGGGAGGAGGTCATCTGATCTCGGGGAACAATTTTCGAGGAGCACTGTTTGCCGACCCATTTCTATATTTGAACTCTCGAGAATAAGGACTTGGGTTATGTATTGTAAACAGAGAAGCTTCTGTTATGAAAGCAAATTGGGTTGAATTTGTTTCTTGGCTTAAGTAACTACCTTTCAAGAAAATGAAGAAGAACAGCTGAGAAAACCGTTTTCATCATTTCCTTCATTTTAAATTAAATTCAAAATGTCACAAAATTCCACAAAAAATATTTAATCTCTTAATTAAAATAATTTAGATAAACCGTTATTAGGGCTTATTTGTAAACAATAACTGAAACACTTCTTTTCTGAATCAAAAGGACACCTTGAATTCCTTAACTTAGGCAAAGTTTCAAGTGAAAATCAAGGATTTAATTATCAGGTAATGATCCTCTGTTCGAGGATTCCTCAAGCTACTTCGAAAAAACGTAGAGAAATCGGAAGGATTCCTTTGAATTGACCAATGAAAGTCCACAATTCGAGGATTCCTTGAGACCTCAAGGAACTCGAAAAAACGTAGGGAAATCGTAATATTTAAAGAACCAGATCACTCATGGGTTAGTTAATACGAAATTAAGTAAGGGAAGGATTTTCAAGGAAATCTTGTGAAAATGGTTCCTTGAAACTCTGTTTTCTTAGGATACCTTGAAAATTCCTTTTCTGACTTTCCGTTCTTGATCTTAGGCTTTTAAGTGAAAATCAAGGATTAAGATGTCTTCAGCCAAAAAAAGGTACCAAAATAGTGACCTTGAAAAAACGTAGAGAAGTCGAAAGGATTCCTTATCTTTAAGGAACAGATCACTTCTAGGGAGGTTCATAAATACATCAAGGGAAGGATTTTCAAGGAAATCTTGAAAAAAAGGGTTCTTTATACGGTGCTTAAAATGCAGTGTTTTTTTGAAAAGAAAGTTAAGCCCTTCGTAGGGTGAGCTTGACCCTTTGAAAACAAAAGTTTTCCAAATAAGGTGAATTAGTTATGAATGGTAAACTTTAATTGTTTGGGAGTGGAGTGAGAAGCCTGAGGCGCGGGAGTTGACATTGTTTAACCAATAGCAATAAGCTTATGTCAACATAAAGACGAGTGGGGCGACGAAGAAGGGGACGAGGATAACGAAGGAAGACGAGGGGAATCGAAACTCCGAGAGCTTTTCCTCCCTTCAATAACCGTGGCCATTGCATTATCCGAATTTCTGTCATTTCGGATTAGGGACGTAATCGCTCTCCAAGGATTTTAAGTCCGATCGGATTATTTTGATAAACAATCAATTTTTATTTTTTCGTGTTTCTTAAATATTGTATTTCTTCCTTAATGTAGGTACCTAAAAAATTATCGTAAAAAAAAAGTATCTTTCAGACATTTTGGAAAAAATTTTGTATAAAAAAGCCATCTTTGAAAAACGCATAATTTCTGAGGTAATAGGCAAAAAACTGAAAAAAGTCCGACATTTTTTAGGTTGCGATTTTCGACCATTCAGCAGTCTAGCAAACTTCAAAATGGGTGTGAGGTTTTTTAAAAAATTTTAGGTAGAATTTTTTATAATAAATTAATCATTGTTGTAATGTTTTTTAGTTTCAAAAAAATTTAAAATAAAGATATCCGATATCAATGCCCATTAAGCATTGTTCAGTTATTTTTTCCCCTCTTTTAGGTAGATTTTTTTTTGTTGTAAGCGAGCCTTTCTCTCGTTATATTTCCGAACAAAAAATTAATTAAAAGAAAAGAAAAAAAAAGCGAGCTTCACGAAGATGAGAATTAGGAGGATTTAGACAAAAACAAACCCGAGGGGGAAACGAGAAAAAAAAACCACTCCCGAACAGAAGCCACGCTCAAGGAAAACCTTGAAAAACTGCTCAAGTTTTTATTACAAAGTGGTGCTCCTCTGATGGGAACATTATGAGAAAAGGGGGACAATGAAAAGGGGCTTAAAAGCATTCCTTGAAAGACGAAGTAGTTCAAGAAACGATAGTCGAGTTTTAGTGGGACATTTGATTGGACCATCTCCGCGGCCCGACCCCGACAAGCAATCGCTTTAACATAATCTTTTATGTGGTGGAACAAATATAAAATCTGATATCCTCTTATTCTTTACGTTCCTCTCCCTTCTTATTCCCCTTAATATCTGCTAAAAATGGATATTATCCTCTCCAAACTGTCAATAAAAATTTTTAAACTTCTTAATTTATTTTCTACTACCTTTGCATTCACAAAAATCTTCACTCACCTGAAAAAAAAATTAGATATTAATTTTAAAAAATGCGAATTCTACTAGTGGAGATTGAAGAGCATTCGAATATCGATTGATGGGGTCTGACACATATAGAGGCTTCAGAAATGCATCGGAGGCCACCATTTGGTATTCAGTCTGCCGATCTGCATGACAGAAATGATTGGCTTTGTTTATAATCAACCTTGGTTTAATTAAAACTAAATATTTCCGAGACCTAATGAAAAAAAAAGGTGTAAATATTTATAAGAGGAGGCGAGGGTAAGGAGGCGGTTTCGGAAGGTGAAGTCGGGGGTTTCGGACGGATACACAGGAGCGGAGGAGGCCAGTTGTGTAAATACTGGATGTTCTCGAGGGAATAGTGGGCGGATAAGAACCCGGTGTACGCTCTCAAAGCTATATCGTAAATAGTGAGGCTTAGGCCTGATCAATACAAGGCGATCCCTTTTGACCCGACTATTTCCGTAGATTATCAATTTTTTTCACCGGCGGAAGAAAGGCTTGAGGGTCAGGAAAAAGGGTGAGCTCAATCGGCCATGAATGGAAATTATACCCCCCCTCCGTATATGAACATCATAAGGAAATACTTTCTTTTATAAAAAGCGAAAAGCCCAATTGATTTTTTTCAAATCCTCTTTGTAGAATATTTATAACCCCGTTTATTTCGAAAAAATGACAAAAGGAGTCACCTGTCTAAAAGTAAACCTCTTATGAGTTTTAAGCCCTTTCTCCAAAAACACCGTTATTAGAGTTTCCTTCATTTTAGCGTGTGTACTCGTGTCGCTTGAATAATGGAACACGCCCGAATTGGCTCCGAGGGCCTCCCGTGATTAAACCGATTCACCGTGAAAATTCCCTCCATTGACTTTATTCGCGAACAACAAAAAAGGAGAACTAATTTTTTAAAGTCCACAAAAGGGGGAAAACCGTAAAGAAATTTAATGAAAACTGAAAGTCTTTAATCACCTACTTCCTACATCAAGCAACAGGTATGACCTCAGCCCCTTTTACCGTATTTCAAAAAATCAACGCCATAGAATAAAAAGCGCATTTCATCCATTAAAATTAATAAAAACGTGGTCAAAGATCAACCCTGCATGAAGATAAGGGTTTCACCAAAAGCGGTTATAACTGACGGTGTTAAAATGCTCCCATGTGTAGACTTCACCCCATAAAGTTCGAAGAAACACGCCGATATTTAACACCTTTCCCCCAGTGATATTTTTACCACCAATTTATTTTACATTCCAAATAGCAACTTCTTTAAAGTTAGAACAAAAAATTTCTATCTTCCTTTGAAAATAAAATTAATTTCTGCTCTTTGAACTATGATTCTTTTGTGAAAATAATCAATATCCAAGCCTAATTATTCTGGTTATTATTTATTCATAACTTCAAAACTATAATTATTAGAAATCCTACGAAACCCAGACGGCAGCCTCCTAAAACAATAGAAGCCCGACTTGTTTAATTTAATCACGAAATTTCGAATTCCGTATTATGTTTTGCAGGAAAGATAATTAACTTGTTGAATTTCTAGTAAGCAAAATTTCATCAAAAAATGATTTCATTTTCAAGACGGAAAGATTTAAATTATTAATGAAATTTTTATAAAAAAGGAGAAAAAGTTGAGAAAAAGTGAAATAAATAATTATATTTTGGCCAGGTTGAGATCAAGTTAGAAAATTACTTTTTAGGGCCTCATCCATTTTCCATCCCCTAATTTTTTTTTTTTTTTTTTCAATTTGGGAACACTTTTTAGGTAAAAGGCTTTATTACAATACTTACGAAGGATTAAACATGGTTCGATTTTATGGCTCCTGGCTTTAAGGGTAAATGTGATAAACGGCCCTCCGATGGATAATTAATTTGAAAATTGAACTCGGTTAGGCCTTCGAATGTTCAGACGCATTATTTAACAAACGAAAATTAATAACATGTTTTAATTATTGGCCCATGAATATTATAACAAGATCATTTTTCATTTGATGATAGATGGCTTAGGAGGTTATTCGTTTCTTGTCAAAGAGAATGTCTTTTTTTTTTTTTTGTATTTCCCAGAGGATTCTGAGATCTGGACACATAATATGTAAATTGAGTTCAATATTAAGAAAATGCTTAGCTGGTGAAAAGGTTTTTTACATGTGAATCCGTTCTCTCGACCCCAAAAGTTATTGCGTTGACGTTGTGAGTGACACAGGAAGCCTGGATTTAAGTATCTTGCCGACCTCGCGACCTAGTCTTAAACCGATACTATTGAGTTTTTTTCTTCTTTTCTTCCCCTCTTTGTTCTTTCCTAGAACTGTCGACCGTGTCACGTTTCAAACGGATCACATCGTCAACCCTTTTCTGGATTTCGATACTTTTTCGTCAATCAGCCTTTCTGTGATTTGATACGTGGGTTTATTTAGCGGAAAAAGTTACTTTTTGGGTTCCAGTTGGTGTGGTCTGTATGGATCAGTGCTGTCGCCTGAGAGAGCTCAAAAACTGCACCGATAAATGATAAAATCAATTTTTCGCGGTGAAATTCAAATATCTAGACCGTATCAAATCTATTTCATCAAGCTGTTCCAATCTTCTCTCAAACCTTCTTAGCTGTCCGCGTATAAAGCATGTACAGATATGTGGATTTTTAAGTTTAGGCCCTAAGCAAGTAGATTTTTTTGAAAAATTAGAATTTATTTTTGTTTAGTAAGTATACGTTGTAGAGTTTCGCATCAATAAGATTCGATGGTATCGCCATAATAACTCCCGAAAATCGTCGATTATATCGTTCAAAAGCGACCTTTTTTAGTCGACCTGAAAAATGTAATTTTTCCGTTTATTACAAACATTTGTTTAAGCCCCCGTACACCCTCTAGTAAATCTGTACACAATGGGAAAACCCTCATTTTACGTCGCGGTCGGCCGGGCGTTTGTTCGCATCTTGGTTCAAACAGCGTTATTATCAAGGAACACCTTTAGAATTTATGGTTTCTCCACCAAGAATAAAAGGTGAAAAGGGGATGAAGGTGAGGAGTGGGAAGGGGGTTGAAATGTTAAAGCCACAAAATACAATTACGCCCGCAGTTTATCTCCGTTAAAAAATAAAAGTTTTTTATGTTAAGCTTTAAAAAAGAAAGTTTTTTTTAATAGGGTGCTTGAAAACTGATCAAGAAAAAATAAATAAATTAGTACTCAACGTCGTTTTCAAAATAATTTTAAGCCCAATTTCATCCAGCGTTTAAAACGTCCTATCGACGACTAATGGTAATAACCACTAATGTGGTTTTTTGCTCGTTAATCAAGTATACCCATATTCCCTACTAACTGGCTTAATCAGCTATTGGTGATGGTTAAAATGCTTCTTGACTTTTGGAAAACGTCCTAATCGACAATTAGTGCCAATTTCCATTGGTTGGCGTTTTCTTTCTTTGTGATAGCTCATAAACCTCCTTTCTTCCAGTGCTTACGCTTAAGTAAGTTTGCCCAAGCAGGTACGTCAATAATATGAGGCGCTCCGGGTACGAAGGGCGAACTCGACAAAACGTAGTTTCGAGATATTCGCATTTTAAAGTTTTCTGTTAAGGGCGAACTCGACAGAAAAGTCACTCTCTGGAATTTTCGTGGCGAGATTTTAGAATTTTATAGAATCATAGAGGAAAGGGTTTTTTAAAAATTTTCGAATATTTTTACGATTATTAATTCACAAAATGTATAATATATTTTATTTCGTGGCGGTGAGCTGTTCCAAGAGGAGTGGGGCTCCCGGAAAAGGAGTGGGGGTAGTGGACTACGAGTTCGCCCTTCGTACCCGCTCGGATATCGCAGTTAGAGCTTTGCCGCATATCGGTTTTACGTATTTTAAAGGGGAAAAAAGGGCAAACTCAATATAAAAATTACATGGGTGTATTCTTCAAAAGGTCTAGAATCTGAAAATGAAAAAAAAAAATTTGTCCGATGTCGAGTTCGCCCTTCGTACCCGGAGCGCCTCATATGTACAGTGCGAAATCTGCTTTTGTACGAGCAAATTTTGCCAGTCCTCTAGTGATGCTCCTTGAGATGTCGAGGTTTCTTCCAACTATTAAATTTAACGGTTGCAAACCATGGCCTAATTAGCAATTAGTGATGCTATTTTTTCAGCTTTTGGAAAATATCTTGATGGATGATTTTTGCCAACAAATTTGGGTTTCTTTCGGTTTTACGCTGAAACCCCTTGATGATGAAAAACCAACTATAAAAAAGGTTTTCCAATATTGACTTTGGAGTATAACAAGTCGGGATCCGACCTGGAAGTAATTTTAGTGCGGCCAAGTTGAATACATTCGCTGTATTCGCTGCGCGGCGAGGGAGAGGACAAACATAAACAAACTTCTCATTCGTCCCCCGAGTCTGCTTTTGTTTGCGAACGTAGAACCATCGATCCGATAAGGAATAAAATTATAAACATTTTTGTTTTTCCCGAGAAAGAAAGAAAAAAAATAGCAATCAAGTAAAACTCATATCGGGACCGTAATACATCAAAGTTTTCAAGAAAGTGAATCAAGATCTAAAGTGAAATGGAAGGGTGGAAGGGGATGTTTCATACAAGATTATATATGCAGGAACCACAGTAAAGAGAGCGGAGTAATATCTCAGAGGGTCCCAAGGAGGCCTAAAGCTTCTTCACCCGTTCATAATCAAGGCTGAAGCAGGACGCGTCGGAAACTTTGCCCCGAAGCGCACCAGTGGTGGGAGGTCCGATGCCAAACCAACCGTAAACTAACAAGACCAGACATCGTGAGAAAACTAAGGGAAAAGTTTATTTTCCAACAGCGCTTATTACACTGTAACAAAATCTTATCAATTTATAAAAAAAAATTGTTTGTCCTAAATGCCATTTTTTTCATTATAATGCTCTTTCATTAAATCGATGACAAGAAGTAGGGATCTGGTTTAAATTAATTAAAGCACTCTGAATAATTAAGAGTGATCAAATAGCAAACGGAAGGGAAATAATAAGAGGAGTAAAAGAGGGGACAAAAAAGACTTTTCTCTAATTACAACTCCCTCGATGAAAAATGTTGAAAAATACCATCAATCATCCCTCGGGTCCAGTTCATTGCGACATCCGTTTACAATTAGATTCCAGGCCCTCGTGTGTCAAACGGTATGCAGGTAAACTGATTGATCGCTTTTATTAAAAATTAAGAATAATAAAAATACGAAGAGGCAATAAATTATTGGAGAAAAAAAATTCCGAAGCGTAAAATAAGACTATAAAATATTTTCTCTTTTGTTAATCATTCTTCGTGATAAAGGGTCCAGTAGCTCTATAGGTCGAGAGGGCTGATTATATGATATAAGACATGTAATAATGATAAGAGAGGGTGGCCTATAATTCTTCCAAGTTCCTCTTACGCCCACTTATATAATAAATCGTTTTTGAGCGGGATCCCTTGTAAAACTTTGCCCGAGCCTTCTTACGATGGTTAAACTCGAGAAGTCGTTTTAGAATTTATCGGCGGAGACTCGGGTAATATGCAGTTTGGATGCAAAAGGATGCATCCTCGTTCTATGCTTCGCGTTCTTTTTAACATGCGCCTAAAGAAAATGAGAACTGTGATGTATGAGTTATGAACAATGCATAATAAGTTCAAGATTATAAAAAAAATCTTGTTAACTTTAAGGGTTGAAGTTTTTAAAGAAAAAGGTCTTAAACCTTCTTCGTGACTTCCAAAAACGAATCTTATCAGCGATTTTTAAAATAAAACAAAAATATAAGTTTTCTTTTTTTTCTCCTCAATTAAAGGAGGTTTGGCTAACTTTAATTGAGGGTGAGGCAAAGGGTTCAGTGGGGTTAAATTGGTCTTAAATAAATCCTTTCCACCCTAAATAGAATCCCAATAAGACCTCCGTTCAACCAACCAATTAGCGAAATGTCTATTTGACTTATGCATATTTAGAGCAAGTTTGTTTAAAACTCCTTAACGTTATATTCTACATAAGTGGTCTCAGAAGGAAACTTTCTAAAAATTTTTCGCCCACCCGAAATGAGCGAGAAGGATCCAAATTTCAACCTACTGCTAACTTTTTTTTTTTTTTTGAGGGGGAATGGCAATGAATTTTTGAGAATTTTGAAAAAAGCTTTCAACATTTTCAAGATGACTACCTATGAAAGGAAAATTCCTTTGGTGGTCTAAGAATCACCATGATTTTGAAAAATTAAAAAAAGTACTGGTTTGAAGAGCTTCCAACGAAAACTTCTTAAAGAGAAGTAACAATATAGGAGGGGGAAGTAAATGGGAGGGGAAGTATAACAGAGAGGGAAGTATAAGGGAACGAAGGGAGAGAAAATATAAAGGAGGGGGAAGTATAAGGGAGGGGAAGTATAAGGGAGAGGAGTTTTTTTGTTTTTTTTTTCGAAAAATTTTCCAAGTTTTTTTTTTTTGAAAAATTTTCCGAGATTTTTTTCGAAAATTTTCCGGTTTTTTTTAATTTCGTTTTTTTTTTTTTTTTTTTTTGAAATTTTTTTTTTTTTTTTAATTTTTTAAGTGTCAAGGTAGAAATAATGGGCTCTTTGCCCTACGGATGTGCCTCTCGTAATGGGTAGAAGTATTAAATTTCTCCCTACAAAAAAAAATAATAATTAAAAAGTGGCAATATTTTTACACCAAAAATTCTTAAAAAGTATAAGGAGTAATTGGTGAAAAGATGAAAATCGGATTAACTTTAATTTTAATTTTTTTAAATTTCAAACAGACATATCTCCGCCATTTTTTCGAAATTCAAAAATCGCACTTGGAATCACAATAACTTCTTTAAGGAAGTTAAAAATTGATTCCCAATTCTTTTTCTGTACGCTGAGATTTTTTTTAAGCTCTAAAAGTTTAAAAGGAGAAGACTCACATTTTTAGAATCCGACGTCCTTTTTAACGCTCACACCTTGAAAAGACAGTGGCTAAACTTGAAACCTAAAGGTTGTTAAGTCCGAGGGACCTATTGGGGACTTAACTGTGCGGAACGATTGGTTCACATACCTTTAAAAACCTCCCCTTCCCTACACTAGGAACCCTTTTGGCTTCTTCATTACCTCAGACTTCCCTTTACGAGCTTTTTTTTCTAGCCTTTCTCTCCTTTTCTATCTTTTCCTCCCCACCACCATTTAGACTGAAAGTATTGATGTTCGCATGTCCGTAAAAGCGTCTGGAACGAAGTGCAACTCAATTTTGTGCAATTCCGTCGTCCCAATTGCTCCCTTTTTTTCTCTCCCTTTTAGTCCATCATTAGAAGAAATAAAATTTCTGTCTTCAACCACAAACGTTTTTTTTAAACTTAAATAATTCAATTTTAAAATTATTATTCCTGCCGACTGTTCACTTTTTAAATAGAACGTCATATCAAAACTATTTTCAACTACGCTATTTTTATAGAACGTTTACATCAAGAGAATTTTAAACGACGAAGGGTAATTAGTCGTCTAAGCGTCTAGGAGACTTGCCAATTTTTTTTTAAATGTGTAAACTAAGGGCCTCAGATGACAAATCGAGAAGGTCGTCCGAAAATCAGATAGAAAGAGGTTTTATGTTGAAAAAAAGAAAAGGGAAATAAAATTTCCTGAAATCAGAAAAAACGGGGATTTCTTGAATTGAAAAACTACGAAAACGCTCAATGAGCCAGGAAAAAAGGTTTCTCCTTTTCAAGCACTAAAAAATCCGAAAAAATGGGTTTTCTGGTCATTTAATTAGAGAAAGTGGCTCAAAATTGTGAAACGCTCAAAACCAGGGAAAAAATGTTTTTTGGCCGGTCCATAGAGAAAACATTTCAGAGTAAAACCCGAAAATGGCTTTAGAAAACCCTTTTTTTGGGGAAAAAGACAAAGAAAACGGTCGAAAATCTATCTCTAGAGAGTTTTTTAAATCTGCTAAATCCCCTAAAATCCTTTAAAAATGAGATAACTATCGAGCCTTTCCGAATTTTCGGAAAAAATGTTATCACTTGAAGAAATGGAGAAATCGTGGATAATTTATTTTTAATTATTGAAAATCGAAAAAATGTCAAAATTAACCCTCCCCATCCTCCTATTTTGACTTATAGTTCATTGCAAGTAACAAATCGTCACGTTAATTCGAACACCGGACAAGTCATTTTTTGTCAGTTTTGAGTTAGCCATTGTTTCTGATGGTAAATTTTTGGAGAATCGAATTCCGTTGGTAATTTCACCCTATTACCAACAGAAAACGCTTAGTTCACGATTTAGCCAACAACATTGATTCAAATGAGAAATTAATCCGTATTTTGGCTCTCCTGAAAACCTTGGAAAAATGACTTGTCCGGTGTTAGAATTAACACGACGTAATTTTAATTTTGGTTTACAGGGTATCCCAGAGCGATCTGCTCTAAATTTCTAGTTGATTTAACAATTTTTTAAAATACCAAATTTTAGCCCAAAAGTCTAGAAGAAAGGGGTTGCAAATAGGTTGCCTAAAATTGAGGGAAAGCTCAGAAACCAGCTTAAAGGATTTTCTGGGAAGAAATTTTTTTAAAAAACGCATGAAAGTCCTTGGAAGCCAATTTTCTGTCTGGTAAACTTCAGCCTCAAATTTATTTGACCGGGAACTCCATCTAAACCTTCTTTTTTCCTAATTCAACTGCAACGTCTGGAAAGCACACAGAAAATGATTGAACGCCATTTTAAAATTTATAAGGTATAATGAGACGAAATAGGGTGATGGATGAGCCTCCTTGCTGTAAATTATAATGAAAAATTCGCAGAAGGTTAAATTAGAAAGGAAAAGAAATTTTTGAAAAAGAAGAAACTTAAAATATATTTTTTATAAAATTAACTATTAAATATTTATTAAACGGATCTTTGTTTACAAGAGAAAAGGGGTAGGGATGATGGACGTAGTAGATGGGTTGAGGATATTGTTCAGCTCCGGGCATATTCAAGTTAAGTGTCGGCTCGTCTAGCCTAACTGAGTCTGACATGACGAGGTGTCCTTGCGAGTTGACTACATAATAAATCACTTTGACTCTCCTCAGAAACGGTAGCTCTAATTTGAACGCTCATTCTAAAATATTAAACGTACATCATTAGCTGAGATATGATGAAATTCCATTTAAAATTAAGGAAGGGGAATTTTATTTTTTTAAATAATAATATTGTAGGTAAGGTCGTAAAAAGCAATAGGCGTGAAATGTGGTGAGAGAAAAAAAAAAGGGAAACGGAGGGTAAAGTATGTACAAGATGTTACGAGGGTGCTGTGGCCTTCTATATCGGCCGATTATATTTTGGACGCGTCCGTGTGAATGGGACGTTCTCCTTCACATTGGATCCGTCCCAAATCCTCGCTCATTCATCCGTACTGTCCCACAATGTGCTTCCCCGCTCCGCTTATTTCAATATAACCTCTCGCCCGACTTATATTTTAGAGCGGTAAACCAGGAAACAATGTAAAAATAATGATTTCTTTTTTCTCCTCCAAAAGTGTTTTTTTACTGTAATTTAATAGGGGCAAAATAAAAACGGAAGGTGGAATAAAAAAAACTATTGAATCTATCGAAAGCGCCGACGTCTGCCGACCGAGTTATAAGTACGTGATCTGGAATTGAAATTAAGGGGAAGGGGTTGAAATAAAAAAAGGAGAGGAGAGAAAAAAGGAGGAAAACTCAGGCAAAACGACGTGTCTCTAAAAGGGGAAAAAGAAGGATTTATTATTTGATGTCACGTTCAAATCGTCAGCCGAGTTTCTGAGGCTTTTAACTCGAAACACAAATCGGTTCTGAATCTCCGATTTTATCCAGGAATCGAACCTCTCGTCCAGTTCGAACTTAACTAGATTTATACGACTGTCAGGCAGGGAAACTGCACCTATTTAAATGATAGTTATCCCTTACCTTGGTTATCTGACGTGGAGACTCCAGATGTGTTTACGTAACCTTTTCTTATTATTTGTGTTTCTTTGTCTAATATCGTTGGAAAATGAAAGTATTCATTTGAACATGAAGGTTTATTGTCTAAATTCTTTTAACATCATAAACGGATGGCTTTAAAGTTTGTAGAGGGATACATTCAAATGAATTTGGACCAAGGGTCGCATAATACACAATGTTGATAAACTAAAAAAAAAAAAAACGTGAAAAAAAAAAAAAAAAAAAAAAAACAAACCGACATGAAATGACGTAAAAAACAGATCATTAACGGAAGACACAGTGTCTTAACTTCAAATTCTTGTAAATTAGAAAACAATGAATTACAAATTTGAAAATCTAATGCGATTTGACACAAAAAAAAAAGGAACCTTCATGAATGAATTAACAAATTGAACATACAAATTTTTATACGCTCTCTTCACATACATAATTCGTACATGAAAGACGAAAATCGAATAGTTTGATTTTTTATGCACTGCGCGTTAAGTTCAAGAAAAGTTTAATCGAAAAGAAACTCACCGATGGTTTTCATAAAGACTCAGCTGGGTAATTCTGGGTAGAAGCGCTCGAAGTTCACGCAGGTTTCTGTTGGTAGACCGTTGACGATCGAAGACGAAAGGAAACTCGTAGGTTGGTACCCTGGTTCACTCTGAGAGCCGGATGATTCGGTTAAACGAAAGTATTAACGTCCATAAAAGGAAAAGTTTTTTTTTTTTTTTTCACCGAAACTACTTTAACGTTACCCAAAAATTGGGAAAAAAAAAACATTATTCGAAAATGAGAATTAAACAATTTGACAAAAAACGTGGCATTAATAAATACGGGTGTCCTCGTTCGAATCTGCAAGGTAACTGAACGTGAACTCTACTTATCATTCTTAATCCTATTTTGTAACGTAAACACATCGGGTTCTATTTTTTTTCTTTTCAAATTTTTTAAATTAAATTTTATCGCTCAAACATACCGCCCACCAAATTTGTTCTTAGGGAGGAATTTAGGTAATGGGTTTTAAGACTGTTCTTCGGGAAATAAAGGTGACAGGCGAACTACAGGCCTTACTCTCTCGCCAGTCGGAGTTTTTATCCTCGCTACTCTCGGACCGTTCCATCGCGTCCCATATAGGTATCTATAACACGTCCGATCGTCCAGGCTAGAGGTATGGAATCTTCTTCTCGCAATAGTACCATAGTTCCTGGCTGTAGGTTCGCCTCCGTTTTGGTCCATTTTTGTCGGGGATGTAGTGTGGTGAGATAATCGGAGGACCATTTTTCCATATCGATCTGATACATTTTTGTAGAAACTGCCATCGTGAAAGGCGATTAGAATTTTCTTCGGATAATCGGCTTCTGGTAAAGATATTAAAGGACCCCGATGAGAAAGTGCCCTGGAGTCAGCACATCAAAATCTTCAGAGTCGGCTGACACGGATATAAAGGTCGAGAATTGAGGACTGCTTCAATTCGGACGCCTATGGTGCTTAGTTCTTCGAAAGTTGTGGTTGTTCGCCGACGACTCTGATTAAGTGAAATTTCAATGATCTTACTCCAGCTTCCCAGAGCCCGCCAAAATGCGGTGCCGCCGGAGGGATGAACGACCATTCGATTTTCCTCTCGGCTAAATTAACGTTGAGATCATGGAAATTCGTTTCGTTGGACCACCAGTTGTACAGTTCGCTTAATCGTTTGTTCGCTCCTACAAAGTTTTTCCCATTATCCGAAAATATCCTCTTTGGGATCCCTCGCCGGGCTATAAATCGGTCTAGACTCGTGAGAAATGCGTCAGTGGTGTTGTGACACTAATTCTATATGGACTGCTTTGGTGGCCATACATATGAATAAACAGAAGTAGGCTTTGCCCAATGCTGCCTTTCGTCGATGCGACTCTTTTATCCGGATGGACCCGCGAAGTCGATCCCGGTGTGAATAAATGGACGGCCTGTTTCAAAACGAGACGAGGGAAGGGCAGCCATTTGGGGTTGATAGGCTTTTGTCTTCATTCGATGGCAGGTAGGGCATCGTCGGATTCGTCTACGTATGACGTTTCGTGCGGAGGTTATCCAGTAGGAACGACGGAACATCGAAAGTAATAATTGTGGTCCTGCATGTAAATAACTTAAATGGAGATGGTCGACTAATAAATCGACAAATCGAGATTTGGATGGCAGTAAGATCGGAAACTTTGTATTGAAAGGTAGTGGAGCTTGGCTCAACCGGCCGCCCACCCTAAATATTCCATGGGAGTCTTGGATAGGGTTTAACGCTTTATAATTCGAAGATAATTCGGGTGTGATGTACTGTGCTTGTAATAGTTTTATTAAGCAGTTGGTGGTCTCTTTGACTTCGGTTAAAACTATACTTCCCGTTTGACTCGGACGTTTTCTCAATTTGTTTACAAATCGTCTCACGTAGCACAAAACTCGAAGCATCCTCGTAAAGGAAAATCTTTCCATTATCTTGGAGGGGTTCCTCGCCGCTCATCACTATTAGAGTCGTTGCTTCCGATTTAATTTCGTTGTCTCCTCCATCTGAACATGGTTCAACCTTGTTGGCGGGCACAATCGGCCATTCTCTTCGTGGTGTACGCATCCATGCTGGGCCTGGAAACCAGTTCCTTTCATATATGAAGTCCGTTGGATTCATTCCCCGGGAGGCGAGGTCCGCCCGCGTTGTTTTCTGATCGAACGTGAAA
>JACGAQ010001336.1:0-62905 GCA_014119065.1 Orius insidiosus | reverse complement strand
ACTCGGTGATAACGAGCTCTAATTGGGTGGTTTTAAATTTATAAAGACAAGCCGGCTCTCAAGGATCGAGCTTTATTAAATCTGGACTTGTCTCGCATCTCGCCCACTTTATTATTTTGAGGGTAATTTTTATTAAATTACTTTAACCCCTTCATTTACAGTCCCTAAAAGATTTTTTTTTAAATATAAAAGTTAATTTATACAAAGCCTGAAGAAAATTAAAAGACAAGGTACGAACTTGGAAAATCGTGATTAATTTGACTTTTTGAGCTTAAAATTCACGATTAAAAAGAAAAGTTTAGAGAGGATTCGGATAATTCACAGGCCGCCGCGATTAGCAAATGATTCGGAGTCACGACATGCCCGCCGGCATTACCTTTACAGAAGTCGAGTCACGAATTTGAATAACGACTGGGTCAACTGACCGGCATGTTTTAAAAAAAGATTTCAAACGATTTAAATCACCATGGTGTTTACTGATTGGATGATGATTGAATTTCTGGCAAAATGCTGAAATGTTGGTGATGTGGGCGATTGTATTTCGGCCAATTTAATAACTTTACCTTGATACAGACAGGTAATTCGGCCAACTTGTGGAACGAATGTTTTTGTAAATTGGGCCAACTTGTGGAAATAGTTGATATGTAAATTCGCCAATGTGTAAATATACAAGGATATAACTTTATCGATTTTGAATGCTAATCGAAATTTACGAAAATTAAATACAAAAATAGTTATAAAAGACATTTCAAAATAAATTATTCAGTTACTTAAAACTTGGCTTGACAAATGACTATCGTCAGGAAACCATTTTAGGGAAATGGTTAAATTGTGTTTTGGTTTACCATTTCTATTACCCAAGATGTTGCTATGACTTAATAAATTAATGAGAAGCCAGAAATGTTGTATGGATTCATTTCCGTTACAAAGTAAAAAAAAGGTTTTTATTTTATATTTGTTTTTATTGGTACATTTTTTATAAACCGATTCGCCTCAAGCATTGATTGGCCGAATTTACTTGCAAGCCTAGCCTAAACCCAAAGTTTGGCCGAATTTACCAACTCGTCAAAGGTCAGATTGATGCGGGCAGGTATACATTGGCCGAATTTACTACCGCCCTGGTGAGGCACTCGGCAGGTGACCTTGAAATAGAAAAGGACAACTTAAACCACACTTCCACCGAGTTCTTTTGATCAACCTCGTATAAAACATTTTTCAAAACCAGTCATTCTAATGTTTTAACAGTCTTAAGTTTCCTAAAAAAGATGTTTTTAATGTCAATGAAGAAGAGAATAGTCCTTAAATTTCCCTCGGATGCTGTTACAGCCCACGGCGAAGTAAATGGGATTCTGTTACCTTTCCCAAAGGTCTACAAAATGTAAATCTACTCAAATTTAAATGTAGACCTCCCTTCATTTAGACCATCTTAACCCCTTGTCTTTTTATCTTTTCCCCACTCATTTTTTTTTTTGTGTCTTTCTTTATTGTCGCTGCGGTGAGATATCACGTTAAGAACTCTCGCATTTTCACAAACGGAGGTACTTTTGTGAAAAAAATTAAGTTTTTTTTCTTTCTTTTTAGGAGTTTGGACAATTTAAATTTTTTTACGCGTTTATCTCGCGTATGGAATACAAGGTAATAAATCCGTTGGACATATATTATCGGAATGTATGGAAACCTTTGGGGAAGAGTCTGATTGAGGTCTCTTTATTTCCCAGGAGGGCGCCTTTTACAGCCGTTCCCGCAGGTATCTTCCCTACCTGTCCACTCACCCCTAAACCCGTTCGAACATGTTCGAACCGTTTAACATATGCCCAACTGCAGACACTATCGATCCGAATACTTCGGCAATTTTTCACATCCTTTATCGCTATTTCGGCGTCTTTTCTAGGGACAGCAAAGGGAGGAATGGCCAGGAAAGTTACCGAACCGCCCCCGGCAAATAACTGAAACCACGCACCTTCTCCTTGGAGCAGACTATTTTATTTCCTAGCCAAGAGACACCAGTGCTTTTGAAGCGGTATTATTCCCCCACACAGAAAAGGGTGGGGATTGTTCCCCCACCTTGGTGAAACAGTTAGTTAGGTCCTAGGAGTCTAAGACAATCACAAAAGAAACCATGTTACGTACGTCCGACCCTTCTTTTTTAGGCCTTTTTTACAAGAAAAACCAATTTTGGCCTTTAAGACCATTTTTGGCTTATGGCGTAGTTTTTATGCGGAAAACACCTTTCTCCCAACTTTTTGGATTTTTCCTTCATATCTGAGGGGAACCGTTCTTTATCCAGGAAAACATCTTTTTTTCCTGGTTTTCTGTCTCTTTTTTCGTATTATCGCGATAAAATAGGGCGAAATTTGAATAAGCTTAATATAATTTCCAAAAACTTGTTCAATATTAAATGGTTTTTATATTTTATTTTGGACGATTTAATCCTGTAATAAATATTATATTCTTCCTCTTGACCCTAGGCAGTTTCGTTATGATTAATACTGCCCAAGGTGGGTTGGATTATTAACCGAGCCAGACAGGGGAAAGACTTATAACCAGGGGATTAACTGATAACAGCTCCTTCCTGTTTCATATTGCAAAAGCTTATGAAATTTTTTTTCCACAAAAAAAAAGGTAATTAGTCAAAAATTAATTTGGACAATTTGCCCTTTTAACATTAAAAGTTAAGAATGTTTTTAAAGCCTTTCTCCTCATTCTCTATAAATCTAGCATTTTGAAAGATTTCACAAAAGTTTGAGCCTTTTAAAAGGCTGGGAAAAAAAGGGGACCGTTTTGTGGGAACAAAGGGGTCTTCTCTTTGTTTCCTCTCAATTGAAATGACTGCTTCCGGTTGAAGGTTACGTCTTAACAAAACGTAAAGGCCTCCTTTTTGTTACAAATAGACAAAAAAGAACTCCTGCAGAATGGATTTAACTATACATTTTAGTGAGGGAATAAATAGGTAGATATGGTAGATAATAATGGGTAGTAGATAGGAGTATACAGGGTGTCCGGAAACACATGGCAAGCGTCTGGGAGAGCGTTAAAAAGTGGTTTTACGAAAAAAAGTTAAATGTAAACCCCCCTAATTTAAATCAAAGAATTTGATGGTGTAGTTTAAAATCCGCCTGGATATACAGGGTGTCCCAGACACAACCTAACTTCGTTATTTCAAATGAGAGCCCCTATTTTTTTTTTCAGATTCGTAATCTACGCAAAATTTCAAGTAGATTTAAGTACTCATATGACGATTTTGGACAACTTTTAAAAATGTCAAATTTAGCGTTTTTTTGCGCTAAATCCGTTAAAATTGACCTAGGAGACTCGTTTTTTTTAATTCCACTTATTTTTTCCCCGAAGAATCCAACTGTCTCAAATTTGAGCATCTTCGCATTCTGCATCACGAGATTTCGTCGCTAATGGCCTTTTTTTCAAGTTAGAACCCAAATTTTAGTTCAGAAATGAAAATTAGCACTTGTTGAAAGGAATTTTTCTTTCGGACCACAAATTTTGAAAGAGCTACAGCGTCTTTTGTGTTTGTGCATCAAAATTAAAATTACGTCAACAAATCGCTAATTTCCATTTTTGAAGTATGGAATTTGGAGTTAAACTTGAAAAAGGCCATTAGCGACGAAATCTCGTGATGCAGAATGCGAAGATGCTCAAATTTGAGACAGTTGATTCTTCGGGAAAAAATAAGTGGAATTAAAAAAACGAGTCTCCTAGGTCAATTTTAACGGATTTTAGCGCAAAACGCTAAATTTGACATTTTTTAAAAGTTGTCCAAAATCGTCATATGAGTATTTAAATCTACTTGAAATTTTGCGTAGATTACGAATCTGAAATAAAAAATAGGGTTCTCATTTGAAATAACGAAGTTAGGTTGTGTCTGGGACACCCTGTATATCCAGGCGGATTTTAAACTACACCATCAAATTCTTTGATTTAAATTAAGGGGGTTTACATTCAACTTTTTTTCGTAAAACCACTTTTTAACGCTCTCCCAGACGCTTGCCATGTGTTTCCGGACACCCTGTAGATGGGCTTCCTCAATGTCAACCTGTCTTCCAGATTGCATTACAGTAAAATAAGGGGAAATGAGAAAGATGCAAGCTTAAGGAGATAAGCTGGTAGATAGTTGGGCTAGAAAGCCTAAGTTCGTAGTTCGAATCCAAGTAGGGGCCTAACTTTTTTATTTCTCTTTTCTTATTCCTAGTTACACGGTTGAAATTAAAAATAAAAATTCAGCAATTCCTTTTTTGAAGAAAAAAAAACTAACGGATGAATCTAGATATTTTCAAACTGGATCCACAGAGCAATCGAATCTTAAGTGTATATTGAGAAAGGGGATCGGTGGATTAGAGAGTAAATTCAATTATCCCATTACAGTTTACCTCGATCTCTTTGAACCGCAACCCCCAATGCAATGAAATTACGTAGCCGATGTTGTGCGAGTAGATTCCATGCAACATTGATGCCGTATCATTATCATAAACCAATAGAAACCCATCTACTTGATTATTAAATTCAAGATTCCACAAAGAGACCCTTTTTCCGCTACTCAACAGTTTTCTTCAGTTTGCTCCGTGAAAAATAGTAAGATGATGAGCCTACCCCAACCTTGAGGTTAAAGAGTGAGGGTCGTTTTGACACTAAAATCATCCGACGAGGGTCACACAATGCGTTTCTTTTCAGAAAGTTAAAAGACGGATTAACCGTTACACTTGGAGCGAAGTAAAAGTAGAGCAATCAGAGGACTTCAGTTATGCAGCACGCTTCGCCTCATATGATAAGAGGGACCCACATGTTGCGAAAACTTTTCCCGAGAACTAATCTTTTAACTTTTCTTATCGAAACTAAAAGAAGAGCACGAGAAGTTTTTGAGAAACAGATGTTTTTTAGGTAGATTTTTTTAAAATGTCAAAATATAGAGACGACCCCATCTTGTCCAGGGAAAAAAGATTATCAACCTAAAATAGACGATTTTATGACGATTTAGGTGCTTAAAGAGTAGAAATATAAAAAGTTTTCCCTGTAAAATCGTAAGAAATATGGATGGGCCCAAGGGCTTCGCCGTATTGCCATAGCGCCTTTCTCCAAACTCCAGAGAAACTTGTGCATATTTTATTTAAAAATAGGAACCAAATATTTCCTACTTTTGAAATTATTTATTGAAAACCTTGAAAGAAGAAGGTTTTCGATATGAGGGCAACGATCTTGAAAAAAGCATGTTAGCTTAACCCTTAAAAGCACACTCGTGTTTCCTTACGTCTACCCATCGCCTAAAGCGGAACCCCCTTGACCTACAAATTCGGAAAATTTTGAAGGATAACCGTTCATAAGTATAAATAAAATGGGTAAAAGAAAGATGATAAATGCTCATTTTTTCTGAAAAGAAACCTCAAAAACCTCAGGGAGTCAAATTATGAAATTAATGTTTTCCCCTGCAATATCGTATCGAAGATCATTGGAAAGGAAATTGCTGTACGTTTCGATCAGAAGGATGAAATAATAACATTAACAATCTCCACGGTCGTTTTACAAGCGCCCCTCTTTTCTGGCTACGACTCTGGGGATGCCGAATGCAGTTCGATTTGCTCCAGGAAATTGTCGGCTGTTATGAAAAGAAGTCGGGGCGTGAAAGTACTTCCACAAACTTCTTTTTACAATCCCCCACGACCGCGTAGAAAACCGACGCTTTTTTATTATACGTTTTAATAAAATTACATTTTAAACTTTGTACATAACTTGACTTTTTCTACACTTTTCGCAGAAAGTACTTTTTTTCAGGTTGACTATTTGGTTGATGTAAGTCGAGCCGATCCAAATCGAGAAAGCGATTACAGCAGACATCATCGCGAAACAAAGAATGGTGACACGACGAGAGACGGAGCCGGATATTAAAATGGCGAGAGGCCACAACAGCAAAGGAAACGAAGCAATTATTATGACTGGCACGAGAAATAAGTTGAGAATTTTCGCATTAGGTAGAGCCATTATTTTAACATCTGATTTTGGAATTATATTTAAAAGAAAGGAAAATCGTCGGAAAAACGGTAAAAAGCTTTACCTAGGTCATTTTTTCCAGATAAGATACTTCAGAAAACGCCCAAAAAATGCTTCTGGGCCAAAAGACTGGCAAAAAGGGTGTTTCTAGACCCAAAAACCGAGGAAAATAACCCAAAACTCGTTATGAAGGGTGTTGAACGCCCGAAGATGTGATAAACGGAAGTTTTCAGACCAAAGAATCGAGGAAAATGACTTCTAACCTCTTAAAAAGGTTGCTAAACGCTCGGATGTTTATTGTAGACCGGGAAATCGGGGGAAACTACTTCATCAAGCTGAAGACTTGACCTCAGCAAAGAAATTTTAGTAAGCCCCAAAAAATGAACTTTTTGGCCAAAATCAAGTAAAATGAGGTTCCTTGGACTCGACCCACGGAGATTGTTAAAAACTTTTGCTGATAAATCACAGCCGATAAATCCGAATTATGAGGTTATGAATGAGGGGACCTACTTGTTTTCGTGGACACCTCTTGTTAGAATCCTGAGGGAGACATGAAAACCGCAATTAAAACGCAGGCAATAAAAAGACGCGGCTAATTGAAACAAAGCAGTTGTCCCTAACGGCCGTAAAACCGTGAAGGGGAGAGAAGGGAAAAGCGTGTTCGGCATCCGAGGACATACGTGCGCAACATTTCCCGGATTAATAATCTAAGCACATTCAGTTGTACAAATACGGGACTCCTTGTTTCAAACATTTTTCACCGCTATTTACACTTTATGGATATTAATCCCCTCTTCCAATAAAATAACCACAATAGTAATTATATCAGAAGTGGGATATAAAAATTTGAATTTATCGAATGATGTTTTACAACTGCTTTCAAAAAAGCCGATACCAAAGAGTGACAGACAAAATTGGAATAATAAATTGTAAAAATCAAGGGAAGACGTATTGCCGTCGATTTGACGGAAGGGGAATCGTGATTTAGGTACAAATTAACTAATTGGAAAAGATTTTTCATCTCGTGAAATCCCCCTCACCGGCGGATTGAAAAACCGTCACGTTTGATGAATATTTGTACTCCGATTGCTTTCCATCAGATAATAAAAGATTGGAGGGGGTACCTTTTAATTACTAAGATAAATGGCGGAATAAAAAATAAACAAAGGGGTAAGAAATAAATTGGTTATAAACTTGTGGGGGTCCTTTTCCCACAAATCGTACCCTAATTCGATCGCCGGCCACGTGGGCAAACGTGGTGACCGCAAGATAACCACGTGGCACGCACATAAACTTCCACTTTACGGTAAACTGGGATTAACATTTTAACTCCTTTCCCTTCCTCGCCATTCACAGTTCGGATAAACCTTCAGGGGATTAACGATTTAACTCAAAAGACGAATCGGCCCTCAGGGACTTAAAACGATTTTAATTAACCTTTTTTCCTGTTTTAATTGTCACTATAAACTAAGAGAATAGATATCGTCCTGAATAAATCCACACTGGTGGCAGCGGAATTCGAGATAATTGTATTAAACTAAATTTCTAACTTGATAATCCTAGTTGGCCCTTCTAACTCGGTTTTATATTGTTGTAAATCAAGAGACAATTAGAGTCTCGAGTAAGTTGTTAGAATGTATATGCGGCACGTCTACCTACTAGAAACGGCTGAATTTCAGACGTATCTTAGATACAAAAGCCGTTAGAATATAAACTAACTCATTTTCAGAAACTTATTGTAAGTTTTTAATTAAAAAGATTTTATTCAATGAAAAGTTTAATTTATCGATTTGAAAGAATAAAGAGGGATTGTTGGTAGCCTGTCGGTTGTGAAATCACAAATCACTGTGATATAATGTCGAGAGCGGAAGGGAAGCTACGCCGTTGTCTCGGTTTATTGTAAAACCAAACAGCCCTCCCTGTCCCATTAAATCCATTGTCTGACCCGTTTCTGAATCAGGCTTCAGGTTAGGATACTCCGGGGAACCAGAGATTTCCAATTATCCCCTTGTTTAGACCATTGATTAACATCGCTTCTCACACACGATAAGTAAACGTACATTAGCTCCAAGAAAGTTTAAAAAATCACACTTTCGGCATAAAAGCACATAATTTTCAAATATCAAATCGTCATAAAATGGCCGGATTGATGAACGTACTTCTTCCTCCGCTGCTTTCTTTCCTCCCACCTATTTTAATTCGGAAACAGACGACAGAAAGCGCCTTCAGACATTTCCTCCCCTTCCTCTCTCTAATGATGAGGTTGTGCTTCGTTGAAATTAGGACGAGACGTTTTTATGACGAAAGTTCCCCTTTTTTTGTTACAGATTATGGAGAGCTATTTCTGGTGAAAGTTATAAAGCCTAACTGAAAATGATCAAATAAACGTAGGGAATTTGGAGATTCCACCCCAGTTTGCAACCATCTTAGTCTTTGTTTGCATTAAAATTTATTCTGACGACTACAAATGAACGTATTAAATCATGACCGTACTAATTAACAAAGACTCCGCTTTCGACAAATTAACGTTTCCTGTTTTTTCCTTCAACGGCTCAATTTAAAATTTAAAAAAATCTCATTTAAAATTTGAATAACGTCGATTTCCTAAAACAATAAAAACGTTATTGTCAAATCCTCTTTTTTTTTATAACGTTGACTTCTAAAAGGGTTCTCGAGAAAAATCGCCCTTTTAGGAGGCTCACATTGACAAACAAAACGAATTGTAGGATAACGCTATCAATTTTTTTCCCCCGTTGCTTTTTTTACCCCTTTCAGGGTTGAAGCCGGGTTCTTTTTCTATCAAATATTTACCAAGCTTGCGGTAAATGTGCTTGTTGATTACATAAAACGTCCATGGACGTTAAGCCGTTTAAAACGACCTTGTAAATATAATCCTCGCTCCGACCCCTACGGATAGAAATTATTATTTCCCAACCCCCGCCACACCGTCGTACTCCTGATCCATAAAAAGACTCGGGTGGTCCGGGATTTGGGTTAATTCGTTTTTATTCCCTCGGATTCTGATATCCTCTTAAATCCCCTTTTTATATGACCGCTTCCCTCAAAAAGAAATATTTTTAAATTAATTTACGTTCCTTTTTAAATTTTTTAATAAAAATAATCGTCGGATAAATTGTCAATTTTCGCTTTTTTGTACAATTTTTTTTTTTATTGATCAACGTAACTTCATCGACCCTTCATTTGAATTTCTTTTACCCTATCCTTGACAAGAAAATTCGATTTGAAAAAATATGCTTAGGGTGGCATTTCAAAAAAAGGTTCGGACAAAAGAGTAAGGAGCGATGTTGCTGAAAACTTTCTCAAAGGAGTTGAAAAGCAAATAAATTTGGTGAAGATCCTGCTAGTTTTGACCCTCTTGGACTTGGAGGAAACATTTCAAAATAATGACCCTGCGGTAGCAGGGACTAAAAGGTAGATTTCTTTCATGATTAAAATTAAAATGTATAAACACAAATATATTATGTTATAAAAATGATGATATAAAAAAATTGCGCCACTGAGCCCCTAGAAAAACATCTGATATTTTACTAATAAAATATTTAATAATTTCCCGGTATAAATTCAAATTTTTTTAAAAGTTTGGCTAGTTCAATATTTTGCGCCTGGCTCGTCCAAACCTGCTTTAATTAATTTTTTACACGCCCTCGCAGAGGTCTTAAAGTTTTTTTTTTGCAAAAGGACTAGGATTTCAATAGAAAATGCCAATTTTGTCTTTTAAGCCCCAAGTAAAGTAGGTGAATCGCTGGTCCGATTTCAGCCATTAACGAACTCGTCCGAGCTATTGAGATAAAAGCTCTAAATACCGGATATCGTCACCCTCACATTAAAATTGCTCCAGTTATCGTGCTAATATATATACATATATATACAGGGTGTCCGGAAACACATGGCAAGCGTCTGGGAGAGCGTTAAAAAGTGGTTTTACGAAAAAAAGTTAAATGTAAACCCCCTTAATTTAAATCAAAGAATTTGATGGTGTAGTTTAAAATCCGCTGGATACAGGGTGTCCCAGACACAACCTAACTTCGTTATTTCAAATGAGAACCCCTATTTTTATTTCAGATTCGTAATCTACGCAAAATTTCAAGTAGATTTGAGTACTCATATGACGATTTTGGACAACTTTTAAAAAATGTCAAATTTTAGCGTTTTTGCTCTAAATCCGTTAAAATTGACCTAGGAGACTCGTTTTTTTTTTTAATTCCACTTATTTTTTCCCGAAGAATCCAACTGTCTCAAATTTGAGCATCTTCGCATTCTGCATCACGAGATTTCGTCGCTAATGGCCTTTTTTCAAGTTAGAACCCAAATTTTTAGTTCAGAATGAAAATTAGCACTTGTTGAAAGGAATTTTTCTTTCGGACCACAAATTTGAAAGAGCTACAGCGTCTTTTGTGTATGCATCAAAAATTAAAATTCCGTCAACAAATCGCTAATTACCATTTTGAAGTATGGAATTTGGAGTTAAACTTGAAAAAAGGCCATTAGCGACGAAATCTCGTGATGCAAAATGCGAAGATGCTCAAATTTGAGACAGTTGGATTCTTCGGGAAAAAATAAGTGGAATTAAAAAAAGACGAATCTCCTAGGTCAATTTTAACGGATTTTAGCGCAAAAACGCTAAATTTTGACATTTTTTAAAAGTTGTCCAAAATCGTCATATGAGTACTCAATTCTACTTGAAATTTTGCGTAGATTACGAAAATGAAATAAAAAATAGGGGTTCTCGTTTGAAATAACGAAGTTAGGTTGTGTCTGGGACACCCTGTATATCCAGGCGGATTTTAAACTACACCATCAATTCTTTGATTTAAATTAAGGGGGTTTACATTTAACTTTTTTTCGTAAAACCACTTTTTAACGCTCTCCAGACGCTTGCCATGTGTTTCCGGACCCCCTGTATACGTATAAACTTTTCAACTGAGGATGGTTTTGGGGTCCAGGAGGTATGAAACGAAAAACGTATAGAAATTTTTTGAATCTGCGACTACTTGGTACATTACAATAGGTAGATTTTTGAAGAAAGAAATCTACCTAAAACCATATCTCGAGCACAATATTTTTTTAGAAAGTTAAAATGATACATTGTGGTTAAAAAAAAAAATAAATTTTATGAGTTAAAAAAGCATTAAAGCTGGAGCCTTGAGACCGTTTAATCCTGAAAAGTAATAAAATTAAAAGTTACCCTTCTAAAAGAGATCGTAAAGCACGTAAGGGCTCCCAGGGTTGATAAAGGTTTAATTGCGACAATTTCGCTCTAGAACGTCGGTTTCGAACGTCGGAAGTCTGCCCGGAAAGGGGGTCTAGGGAGCCCCCCAGTAATCAAATTAGATGGAGAGACATTAGCATGTACGTGGAGACAGAGGAGGGAGAGATGAATGTGTCTAATGGAGAAACGGGTCGTTACGGACATATGTGATACTACGAAATCTACCCTTCCCGATTATACCCCTTCATAATATGCCCAGGGACTAATTTTCAAACTATTAATTATCATCATTACATCAAATTAAAATCAACTTTTTTCTTTTAAATCAAAGCTTTCCGAAGCGTTAAATCGATGAGTCAAATCGTTCGAAAAATTGCTCTTGAAGAAAGCAAATAGGAGGAAAATTCCATTTTGTTCAATCCTTTTTTTCTAAACTTTGACGCTTTTAAAAGGTGTTTATTTGGAAGTTTTTATTGTCTATGAAATCAGATTAGCGGAGGGTAAAAGGGGAAGCAGTTAAAACAGAAGCGAACCGTATAATTTGCATAGGTTATTGTTAGGGTACACAAGTAGGTTAGCAGTCTACGCCCCCGATAATATTCACCTGAACCGATTTGAATACTAAAGCAATAGCACCACGTGTGAAGATGTACTGAATCAACGTTGGAACTCTATTAAGCGTTGAGAGGTTTACGTTCGGAACTCCCTTCAACACGAAGTATGAGAGAAACTTTAGTTGCACTTCATTTATACGTTTCTGCTTTGAGGGAATCCTTTGAAACCTATGCAAAGTTAGTAGATCTAAACTGTTTACCTACGTAAAGCATACGTATTAGTACTTTACGAGAAATTAAATTTAAAAATAGACTTTTCGCTAAATTAAAACCATCGCAATAACTAGAGCAAGCTGTTTTTGGCGAAAAAAAAATTTCGCCGGGGTTATTTTTAAAAGTTTCTCTGATTTCAATTGAGATTTGAGGTCGAAAAAAGGGACTTCAAGGGGCAGTCACCGAATCGATTTCGATTCATAAAAGATTCAAGCTCCTGGAAGGAAGGAGTCGTAATGAGCCCTTCGTAAATTATTAAATACGACTGACCAGCCGCCATGGCGCCTGAAAGGTGAATTTTTTTTTGTAAAAAAAAACCTTTTTTAGTCTTTATAATCTAAATTGGCTAGCCGTAGTGTCTAGCCTGGCTACACGCTCACAGAAAGTGCGTAAAATGCCCAAATTTCTCCCTCATCCAATGGATTATTTGGTGAAGATGGGTCCAGTCGGACTGCCGGGTTTTGACGGCCGGCACAACAGACAACCTTATGACCCCTAATGATAGCAATCAAATTTATACTGCGTGGTCTATAACACCCTTTCCGTCAAAATGCCTCCGAGGAATTTAACTGATAAAATGGAGAAAAAAAAAATTTAACTAGTGGTACACAACAAAAAATTGAGAAAACGCCTAAAAAACGGTATAAATTTTGTCTTAAAACAACTAGGTAAAAGAAAATAAAAAAACTTAAGTAAATAAAACATAAAATGGGAACTCCCGAGTGTAAAATTGGTGGTAAACGAGAAGCCCGCATACAAACTCAACCACTGGTAAAACACAGACTGTAATTTGAAGTCACACCTCAAACGTATATTTATAACACAATAAATCCCTCCAGTAACCCGTCACGTTATAGGCATTCCATCACCGTTATCTCCCCTCGACTACACGTGCTTTACATGTCCGACAAAGAATTAAAACGCGTAGCTATGCTTTATCCTGACGTTCCCTATTTGGAACTTTTATTTTTAAACCAATAATAAATAAACCCCAATCAAATATCTATTAACTGAGTTTTCCATAGTCATTAGGATGTCGATTTAGTGATTATTATGTAAATGTAGCTTTAGAATAAGCTCCATTAACATATTTATGTTCTTTTTGAAATATTGTGAAAAGGGTTGATTTGTTGCTATTTGGACAAAAAAAGAGAGGGATGAAAGGCGCACAGACTAGATTAAACCGCTCCCCCCTTCACTTTGAACGGTTTTCTCCTAAATCAAGAGAATTCTGGCCCAGAAAACCGAACGTTCCACGATTCTGTCGTTCCGGCCGTACTCAATCCGCAAGACACATATGTGCCCCCACCTCTTTCCCTTTAAGTCTTATATCTCACGTATAACCGCCACCGGTCGAAATTCCGAATTGGTCCAAAGCTATTTATGAGACGTCGTCGAATCTAACATTTTATTTATTAGGCCAGCTTTTATCTCGGGGGGAAAAAAATAAAAACATTCAATTTTCTATAATGGAAAACTTTTGCCATTTTTCTTTTGTTGACGCCATTTTTAAAACAATTGACCCAACAGGTGCGGACGCGGAAGTCCAATAGGAAAAAAAATGGTTCATCACCACTAATTTAGAATTGATAGAAAGAGATGTGTGTGTGTGATGTGATTTATCTGACTCAGATGATGATATTTAGATCATATGTTGTGGTGTCCACATCCCCCCCCCCCCCAAGGAGAAAAGGTGAAGGTGCTGTGTGTCGAGCGATGATATGTCGAAGATGCGTGTACGATGCTGGAACGCGAACTGTCGAGCTGTGATGTGAGGTCGAGATCATCGAGAAGTTCCACAATTCAGCGGATGAAGAGGTGCGAACTGCTGACGAGTAGGGAGTTCACCAGTTCAGTGAGTCGAACTGTTGATGTCAATTGAAATGATGCTGAACGATACTGATGCTGACGATGATGATGTTTGATGATTGATTTAGATTGAGAAGAGAAGAATGGCTTGCTGGAGCCGTCGATGGGAGATCAAGACGTGCCGGAAGATATTCTCGTACTGTGTTAGTTGTATGTTCAGAGAGTGTAATATGTACCTTGTGTGTTTCATCGATTGTGCTCGTGTTCGTCGTGGTCACCAATTGTGAGATGGTTCATCACCACTAATTTAGGATTGATAGAAAGAGATTTGTTGTGTGTGATGTAGATCAGAGAAAGTTCTTCCTTACGGCGATGTCGACATCCTGGGAAACAGCCTGCCTTCATGATCAAAGCAACGCTTGCATCCAGCTGATCTAAATTAACTTTCAATCTTTCTTATCCATCTGCTCAAAAGGTATCAAGTTTGGAAGAAAAGAAATCTACTGAACATCTCAATGCTGAAAAAAAAAAAGTCTTAAAAATTGTCACAAGGGAGTGAAAAAAAGGGGTCTCATATCCGTCCAAATTGCAAGAAACTTCCTCCCTAAAAAAACTCTGTCCGTTCTTAAGGGACGACAAGATTTTCAATGGCGAAAGTTATCTAGAAATTGTTATCTAGTTGTAAGTACGGTGTAGGGGGTGTTATAACACGGCTGTTAGAAGGAAGAAGCTCGAAAGCGATAAAGTCACATACGGAAGTACGCCCTTAGACCTTAGGGACAAATCTTAGGCGACAAATCGTTTCACCTCACAACAGGCTAACCGATATACGGGACCCCTTCTTAGATTTAAGACGACTCGCTATTCTGTCCATTGTTTCGGGGAGGTATTTTACGATTTCGGAGGGATAAAGCCCCTATCCAAGGATTAAATGCTTTAGCCCAACCCTCCTGCGACTTGTACAATATATTTTTTTTAACCGAAAATTATTTTCTCATTATAGGGAAGAAACTTTCGAGGGGAATTTCGTGTCGGAAAGCGATGGCTAATGCGGACCATAATCCTCTTGTGTTGCCTTCTACTTATCTTAAAGGAACACGCCTTCAGTAACTTCCCAAGAGATTATTGTGAACGAACACGAAAAAAATTGTTTATGAACTTTTTTATTTTTAGGGAATCCCTCATAATTTGAAGATTGGTGATCAAGGTATTCGATTCTGCTCTTGAGAAAAAAAGAATCTCCCTCATCTTGGCAATTTAAAAAAAGGCTCCAGGGACATAAAAGCCTGTTTTCACTTTATTTACCTTTTAAACTAAAACATAAAGCAGGGCGAGTGAAAAAGTAGTGGGATAGAGCCGTGTTTAACGCACTGACAAGGGAATTTGCAGTAAACTAGAGCCGGGCAACACTTTGGATCGATCGGAACTCGAGTAAATCAGACGTCTATCTTGATCTAAAACACCTTAAAGCGATGTTTAATGCAACGGAGTCCTAGCGAGGAGAACAAAACAGAAAACCCTCCTATTTAATCCTCAGGAAATTTCCACATTTGGATAACCAGGGCACGATAAGGAGATTGAACATGGTCTAAATGGCTCATAAATTTTAACGCTCGTTTTACAAGTGATAATCCCTTAATGACATAATCTTCAATGATTAAATAAACTAAATATAACTAAGATATAAAAAAATATTATTGGCCCCTTTCCATTTTCGATAATGCCTGTTTAATAGGCACGGAAAAACTTTAAGGGGAGTGGACTTTAACCGAGAATTAATTAGGTAATAAAGTAGATAATTTTTGTGACTGATGATACGAGCTTTCGGCTTTAGTAATAACCGTTGGGCGGTTAGAGTTACTTCCGACCGTTAATTCAATTACTAATTAGTGACAAGTGCTATATAATTATGTTTTATAGTCGAAGTTTGTTGTTCTACGACTCAGCCGTGGGGGAGTAGGCCGGGAGGCGAATTAAGCACGCTGTTGACACCGGTGACTAACTACTCGCTTTCTTCAGAGTTTCTCGCCTAAGAAAATGAAATGTTTCTCATCTATTATTTTCTCAATTAAACCTTTAAAATTTCCTCAGCTTTTATAAAAACTAAAAAGGATAAAATACATCTGAGGGAAGAAAATTAATATTTTTTTAGTTTATGGGAGAAGAGGTAACAATGTGTCTTCTTATGGTTCATCCTCTCTTTTCACAAATAGCTTTAAAAATTATCTAAATTAAAATGAGGGAACAAAAGTGAAGATCAAACGTTATCTTCTCCCCTACAAAGTTTGTTTTTATGCCACTTGAATGCATGACCATGGAAATGATAAGTTTTGAGATATTTACGTCGTCCCTAATGCAATTATCTTCTTTGGTGTTTACACGTCTTTGTTTATGTTAGGACATTACATGGAGGGGAAAGATGGGTCCCCCTTAAATGTTTTTTATTCAGATCGAAAGGAAGCAAAAGGGGTTTACGAGCGGGAGAATGCCATTTGAACCGATTAATCTTTATAAAAACAAGTTCCTCCCTTTCCGAAAAGGGTGAAATGTGTTGAAATGTTGAACTCAGAACGCTTTTAACGATTTCACTTAAGGAAAATAAAAAATTTGAACTTTTGTAATAACCTTGTAAACGACGAAACAGTCGTGAAATAGGCTCATTTTGAAGTCGACTCGTATGAAATTTAATAAAAATACAATTTCATAAAACGGGAGTAGCTATTTCTATGTAGGGAAAACGTTTTTACCTGCTGCCGGAGACAATTTAGTCACCACGCCGTATCTCTGCTTCCACTGCAACAAAAGTTAAAATTTGTTTAAAATGAGTTTTTGCTTTAAAATAATAATAAAAATTGTTTTTAATGGTAGGGGAGAAATTCTCGTAAGAAAGGGTTTAACGTTTCCGTTTTACGGTCCCTTTTTTTCACTCAAAGCCCTTCCTTTGCCAACAAAGAAAAAAGGGAAAAGGGCTTTATTCCAAGTTCAAAAGGCTGGGGATGATACGATGTCGTAAAACGTTGAGGAACGCGCGATAATTCATTCGTTTTTATGTCGGGACCTCTTTGGAGATAATGTGAAGGTTTAAACGGGAATTATGCGGGGCCGAAAAAGAGCGACAGATGGCGTCAACGTTTTCGGAAACTGTAAAAGAGAAGGGGGGTTAAAGTTAAAGGAGTTTTCAAGTCACAATCAGGGAGAAGCAATAAACTTCATAACTTATTTAAGAAGAGATAGTGATGAGAACTTAGCAGAAAAGCATAAAACTTCAAGATAAAATAGAAATTTCATTTTTATGCCCTCCTCCATTAATACAATATATTTTCAATCATTAATTTAATCTGTTATTAAAATCAGACATTTTTTTCCAAATTACCTACTTCGCATCCCTTTTTTTCTGCCATCTGCAAACGGAAAAGAACTTTCTTAGCTCCTTTTTTAGATAAAAATCGAAATTTTAATTTTAGGTTTACAAAATTTGTCTATTTAGAGCATATATCTGCTTTTTAAAAATATTGATTAAAAGTAGTTTATAACCTTATTAAAATAAAAATAAAAAATTTTATTTCAAAAAGAATAAAATGTGATTATCTTAGAAATAACTAGAGAGTTGAAAGAAATTTTAAAATGGTCTTAAAAAATTTAAAAGAATGTTCTTATAAAATCTAAAACTTTATGGAAAACGAAAAGTTTTTAATTCAGACTGAAAAAGGTTATAAAATAAGCTCTATGGAGAGTCTTCTTAAGCCTGGATATTCTGTAGAATGCATTATGTGGAAGAAGGGGTTGTTTATAAACGGATTATCCTGAAATTAGTTTAAAAGATGGAGCAGGTTGAAAAAAAAAAAGGTTGTGTTAAGTATATTTTTCATAATTAATTTTTAGTCCTGAGCAAAAAAAAAAAAATTAATGAACTCTGGAAAAAAAAGGTCAGTTGTGTCGTGTAGAATATGGGGTTCTGGAAGTAGGCTTTATAGGCTCCTGGGAAAAGGATTACTGTTAATACATTAATTGCTGGCGCTTTCCCAAGACGAATTACACAGAAAACAACTCTAGCGAATGCGTTTCCAGTCGGATTGTCTGATTTCGAACGTTAAAGGGGCTTTATGGACTTGGAAAAGGGTGGAAACCCATGGATGATGGCTGAGGGGAGCATAAATGCAAATTAAAATCGGCCACTCTTCCTCGCCCTTCTATATCCACTTTTAGAGTAATCTGTCTAAATCAACAGACACCGAAGCGAAATTGAGCGATTTATTAACCCGGTTGATTAACTGATGAATTTTTTTTCGGGAGGTCTCCTTTTAAAAGTCATCCTATTAATAAAATAAAATCAATTTTCGGGAAGCACGTTGGTGGTTTGGGCGCATTAATTAAAAACTTGGAATCAACCATCTGAACAAGGTATCAGAAGAAAGTTAAAGGGATGAAGGGACTCTGATGACGTCATAAACAGAAGTGCAGTTGTTCCACGTTTGGCCGTTAAATGACCTTGTGATAATTCAAATTCAAACAATACCCTCCTCCTCATTTACATTCAAAAACTGAGTCTGATGGACTAATTTTCAAGAACGTATTAAAATAACTTTTTTTTTTATAGAATCTAATCATTTTTATCCATAAAACCCAAGATAAATCTTTAAACAATCCACATAAAATAAAAGCATCGGAATTTTTTTTAAATGTTTAATATCAAATAAAAGCCCCGGGATTGGGGAAAGACACCCTGTACATCCTAAATGACTTATGGGTGAAAAAATTAAATTCCTTCCTAATGCCAAATCGATATCCGTTTCGTCTGTTTTTTCACATTCCATCATTCTTTTTGAAATATTTAAAGATTTTTTTTAGTAGGCATTTAATTAAGATATAAAGGCTGAAACGAGGGTATTTAAGATGCGAAGGTCATTAAGGCGAGTTAGCATAAACTATGCTCGGAATGACATTAGAGAAGGTGTTTGTCTCCGGTCCTAATCCTATCCGGCCTCACCTAAAGCTCGATTCAATTAAGAGAAGGCGGTTTTAGGTCCAAAAACGGAAAGGGCTCAATGTTTTCATTTTAAACTAAAAGGGTTGGGGGAGGAGGTTTCGGAGTTCGGCTTGCAATATTGTTTGTTCAATCCTTCCAAGCCTCCTCTTATTTACTTAATTTAGATTGCAAGTAAACTCTCTTTTGTTTTTTCTTATTTGATCGTTTACTCTGCTAATTAGTTTTTCTCGCAGCCCATGAAATTAGGCCCTTATTATATAGGTTGCGCTCCCCCTTTGAGTAATTACTTTCAAAAACTCTTATTGACCTCAATGATTTTTTCCCTTTTTTTTAATTAATAAAAGTTTAAATAAGTTATTTCGAGCCGTTGGCATTTTTTTGTTGGAAAAAAAATCTTATAAAACTGCGGAAGGACCGCGAAGAATCGCTTTTCCAAGGCAAGATTTTTCCATTTCCTCTTTCTTTCGGTTTTTTTATAACCCTCCATCTTCCCCCCTTTCAGGACTCCCTGGCGTGTATTGTCTCTGATGATGATGTAGCCCCAAGTCACGTGCTTTCGAATTAAGCCGATGCGTCTCTTTCCGTACCGGTGGATCCTGTGATAAATGAATCAGAAACATAAGAAAAACATTCAATAAAATTAATAAAATTTATATTGAATTTTAAATGGTTATCACGTCAAAAATGATTTTTAGGCTATCATCTGTTGTCGACTTCTATCGTCAAAAGAGGCAATAAAAATGGAAATTTTCTCCTCGGAGAATCTCACCCTGAAAACCCTTATCGTGTATTTTCGTTTGTACAACGCCTTTTTGTTTGATAATATAAATATTTCGTGATTCCTCAATAAAACGAGTTTTATCGCTTCTTAGATTCCACCTCTATCGGGGAGAAGGGGCCCAGGCGGACGCATGAGCCATAATGCTATCACGACGTGATCAGTGAATTGAGCGACTTTGGATAAATTGGACCCCAATTTTTTAAATGAAACATTTATTACGGGTTTTAATAATTTTTTCCATGTGTTCCAGCCATTTCCAGCCATTCAGGGCTGTCAAAAGAGGGTTGTACTGGGCTCAGGCGGGGGCTCACGCCATATTGCCGAGGGAAAACTCCAAATGAGTAGTGCTATCGACAGATCTACGAATTGGGTAAAAACAAAAAAAATCCTCTAAATGACCGAGTTTTGATATACGAGAGAGAAAAAAACTTTTTTGCTTGCTTTGTATGTTGAAAGCCCTTGAGCCACTGGTCACTTTATTTATGGAAATGGTTAAAATTTTAAATAGTTCAGAGATTCAGAGAAGAAAAAACCGGTTATTTTTTTGCGGAGGGGTTTTTTTTTCCTTTCATGTTTAACGAGAAACTCATCCGAGTAGTTGGAACATGGCATGCGAAGGGGCGGAGGCGAAATTTCGGCCCTGGATCGGGAAGAGATGGGAGTGAAAGGTTTTGAAATATGTCGACGTCCTCCCGATGTTGGCAACTGTGCTCAGACTCGGGTTTTTATAACGATCATAAAAATATTAATGGCCGGAGAGGATGTGTGAGTATTACGACCCTGTGGGGGTGGATTTATGGGAGAAAGGGCGAGAGCGTTTCAGGCCCTTTTCACGAGCCGACTATCGCACATACCGAATACGAACGGTTTTTTCCACCCCCACTATATTGTGCACAATTTTCGAAAATATGAAAAATGCATTTAGAAAACGAAATAAATCTTTTCAGATTCCAATATCACGAAAAAATGAGGTCCGGAAGTTCAAGAAAACAGGCCTAGTTGGGTGAGTGGTCAAGGAATCTGACTTAAGCCTGTCGTTCCATGTAAGTACATGCAATGCCGAAAAAAAAAATCGCTCAAAATTGAACCTTTTTTGAGAGGAAGTGGATGAGTAGTCAAGGACTCTGACTTAAGCCTGTTGACGGTTGAAATCCCTCACTGTGCAGACCATAAAAGGATTTTTATGTGAATATATTCCGTGGTTCTATTGAGATAATAACCCATTCCCCGAAGTGGGTTTTTATGTACTCCGTGAATTCAAAACTTGAAAAGTAAACTTCTGTATTTTAGTTTATTTCAGTTTATTATTTATAAAAACACGAAAAACAAAAAGACCTTAATAATTACATTAACTTCCCCTTAACACACACTTTCCACGTTTAAAAATGCAACGCGCACACGTGTCAGGGGAAAAACGGGGCGAGTCAAAAAAAAGGAAACGGAGTGCGATATTGCTTTTCGCTTCGCCGCCGACGTCTGACGCGTCTTTTATTTAAAATTTCAACCCTTGATATGAGGGTGTGGGGATGTGAAGGAAAACACGTAAGAGATTCAATGAAATCCCTCCTTCTAATTTAAATAAAATGAAAAGGGAACCTTAAAAATCTTTTTCCTCCCATGAGCATTTAGTATATCAAATAACAAGACATGACGTGCAGGGAAATTGAAAATTTGCCTTCCTAAAATATAAAATAATAATTTTTTAACATAAAAGAAAAAGATGCAAAATTATTATTGTGATTTTTAAGTTTATGGCGAATCATAGCATCTGAAACAACCGAACGTTCTTTACTTAAAAGATGAAAAGTCAACAATTTTCGTCCAAGTTTTCCCTTTTTGATTTTAAATTGAATTATCTCGTCTCGATAGATTTTCTTTCAATTTGAGATGGGTATCAAAGGGGGGTTGGAATTCGGTCGTTTTGTTGCTCCTTTTCGTGGGAAAACGGCGAAGGACTACCTTTTAAAACCCCTTTTCAGTTTTCCACTTTGACTAAGGGAGAGAAAAGGTATTACTGCGTTATAGGCCACTTGTTAGGCACGCCTTTTACTCGCTTCTGCTTTTCATTTCGGCAATTTACGAAAATTTTCTCCCTCTCCTTACACAACTATACAAAAGGAGAACCTTTCAATTGGATCATTGTTTCAAGTAATTCTCTCCCCTTTGATAGAAGTTATTATTACCGGGAAAGTCGTTTAAAAAAACCTCCCATAAAAAAATTTTTAGAGATAAAATCTATTACATTCAGCAGATCAAAAACTTTCTTAGCCATCAACATACAGTCCCGCAACACTGAACGGTCTTTCTGAAGTGCCGCATTTTTTTACAACGTCAGAAAGGATCAAAGACGCCTTTCCTTCCTTTATATTTTAAGGACATATTTAATTATTAAAATTTGTCTTACAAAAATTCAAACAATTTCAGACCCCCTGTCGTTGTTTTATAATTGAAAATTCTTGAACAAAGCGATTTTTTAAAAACCCACCATTAGGACCCTCTTCACTGAATTAAAAGTGGGCCCTTTGTTTAACTGAAATGTCGGAATCATCGGTTGAAATTATTACGTTTTTATTAGCCCTTTTTTTCTCCTTGCGATAGGTAGATTGTAAATTTCTAATGTTTTTCCTTCGGGAGAAGCTTCGACTTCTCCATTCCCCTTCGACCTATCAGATAAATAATTGAGGCGGAAAAGGAAAACCGATACCTGGGGAAAACAATTTAAATATTAACAACTTTTTATCGTGCGGTAAACAAAGTTTTTTTTAAACCTCTTTTGTTCTTTTACGCTGAACTCTCAATCAGTAGGAAAAGCAATTATAAAAAGGGAAAAATTGAAGCTTTGGAGTATTTTTCTTTTAAAACGGAAAAAAAAGCTGGGTATTCTAGTCGAGATTGGGTCGAACAAGGAGGACTTCTTTCCCTTTTAAAACGTGCGACGTCGGCCTAAAAGGACTTTTCGCTTCAATTCAACCCTTGCATACCCTCCGGGACGGATTTCAAAGCTCCTTTTATCGCTTATACAGGTAAACTGAAAGTCGGATGTAAAAATCTCTTTAGGCTTCTAAACTGAGGGGGAGTTTCTTCGCCGAATAAAAGTGTCGAAGTGTCATTAGTCGCGTTGGAATCTTCCAAAGGCGTTCGAAGCTTCAGCGGATATTGGAAGACGTGACACCCATCAGTCACCACTTGAGAATTCAAAATACAGGATTAAATCCAATTTTCTTCAGACACTAAAACATTTAAAATTCGATATTCCCATTTTTGGCTTCTGGATAAAAAATAATACAACAAAAGAACGTGATGAAATATAGGATCATTTTCCGGTCCATTTTATGGAGGAAGTGGATTCGTTGTTGAGGTTATTTTTTAGGTGTGAGATCCAGGGTTGTTGGTTAAGAAGGGTTTTACAAATGAGTCCATCTCACGCTTCGCTACTTCTTATGAAAAGGTGACAATGTCGTGATATCCTCCGATTTTCGTCGACTTTCAAAGATTTTGTTGTCATATTTTTATTCTATTTGAGATGGAGACTATAAACTCGGCTAAGTCGTAATAAAATCGTCAAATCTTGAAGAGGAATTAATTTACAAGGGAATGATCGTATCGTAAAGGGTATCTTTTGTGGCCCCTTTTCCTCAAAGTTTTCAAAGGGAGGACAAGAACTCTTCTCGCGATCGTCTCCGAAGAACCCCCAACTCCTTATTATGGAGGGAAACAATGAGGAAGGGTGGTAATTGAGTTAATATTATCGCGTAATTTAGCGAGAACATAACGGAGAAGGGGAGCTCACTAAAAAAAAAAGTCTTCGTTAAATTTTTTTTACTTAAAATTGCCTCCTGGCGTCAAAATTCAAATGTGAAAACTTTGTATAAACTAGATTTTTGTGTGATTTTCCAAACATGCGGGAAGGTAGAGAAGAACAATTGTTTCCCGTTTTACCTTCTACACCTCTGTTTTGTAAAATTGTAAAAAGTTTTTGGGTTTCCGCTTGTCTGATTTCATCCGCCCACGAATCATTGAGGTAAAAGCGCTAAACTGAAAAGCTTCATACAGTTTTACGAATTTCCGTGCTTCCTATTTGATTAGACAGTGAAGGGGGAAAAAAGGGGGTCCAAGAGATTTGGTTGAGATTAGAAAGAATAAAAAGTTGATCAAACGTTAAAAAAAGGCAAATTATTTCCTTTTCTTGAGAATCTGCTGGAGCGTCAAGTGCTTTCTTGTCGAAAAGAGGCAGACGAGGCGTGGTGTGTGTAAATTCAATTCGTTCCCCTTCACGGTTTTAACATACACGGGGGGACAGGGGATGTGTGGAGGCTTTGCTCAATTTAAACCAACCTTTCTAACCTGTTTACTCACCTTCATCAAGGACCGACGAGCACCCTTTTACCTCATAAAACGTCTCTACCGTCGTTGCAACGAAAACAAGGAAGTCCCAGCATCGATTTTCGATCGGCCGGGAAAGACTTAAAAAAATAGGAAGGCCGAGCTGTTGCATTACACGAACCATTTGGGATTTTCAATAGCCCTCTTTCATCGAGTCTAAACTCTCATGAAAGACAACTTTGACACAATGCCCTTTTCCTCTCAAAGGCCTTGTCTATAACCCTAACATGTCAACACTAAAAACACGTTTATTTAAAACATTAAAAACCAAGATGCTAAAAAAGCTTTTCTGATCTGATAACCTCTCTAATTGTTTTTTTTAAACAAACAACCTCTGGCCCTTTTTGAAAAATGTGGGTTCCGAGTTTTCGAGGTGGGAGATAAAGACTGGAGTGGTAAAAGCCTCACCCCGACCCCGCGAATTAATCAGCCTCAAGAGTAATTTGTTATCAGATGTTATCAGAAAAAAAGGGGAGGATTTAAAGGGTTGAAGAGGAGAATTTTAGACCACAAATTTTACCTCAGATCCTGTTACAACGGTGTTAATTAATTATGAGGAGCTCCTTTAAACTTAGAGAATTAAATATTTTAAAAATAAAAATTGAAAACCGGCGGATTGACCCAGATATTCGCACGTCTTTCCCCCAGCTTAGAAACACCGCTTAGGGCGTTTTTCACGGTTTTATCCAAGAAAATCCTTTCCAGGTTTATCACAGTTTCTTCAACCAACGAACCCTTGTTTTACCCGATTTTAGGGGTTTTTTCCCGATATTTCTGCAGAGAAACGCAATTTTAGGCGTTTTTCACGGTTCTTGTCCAAGAGACACATTTTTACCAGCACTCCACGGAACAATCTAGAACGCACTTTGTAAGCTAGTATTAGAGAATTAAATATTTCAAAAATACAAATTGAAAACCGGCGGATTGACCCAGATATTCGCATGTCTTTCCCCTCTTAGAAACACCCTTATGGGCGTTTTTCTCGGTTTTATCCAAGAAAACCCTTTTCAGGCTTATCACAGTTTCTCCAACCAACGAACCCTTGATTTACCCGATTAAAGGGCGTTTTTTTCCCGATATTTCTGCCAAGAAACACAATTTTAGGCGTTTTTCACGGTTTTTATCCAAGAGACACGTTTTTACCAGCACCCCACGGAACAATCTAGTACGCACTTTGTAAGCTAGTATTAGAGAATTAAAAGTTTTAAAAATACAAATTGAAAACCGGCGGAATGACCCAGATATGTTGAATCTTTTCCCCAGCTTAGAAACACTTTTTTGGGCGTTTTTCACGGCTTTATCCAAGAAACTCTTTTTCAGATTTATCACAGTTTCTTCAACCAACGAACGTTTTACCCGATTTTAGGGCGTTTTATCCCCGATATTTCTGCCGAGAAACACAATTTTAGGCGTTTTTCACGGTTTTTGTCCAAGAGACACGTTTTACCAGCACCCCACCGAACAATCTAGTACGCACTTTGTAAGCTAGTATTAGAGAATTAAAATTTTAAAAATATAAATTGAAAACCGGCGGAATGACCCAGATATGTTGAATCTTTTCCCCAGCTTATAAACACTTTTTTGGGCGTTTTTCGCGGTTTTATCCAAGAAAATCCTTTTCAGGTTTATCACAGTTTCTTCAACCAACGAACGTTTTACCCGATTTTAGGGCGTTTTTTTCCCGATATTTCTGCCAAGAAACACAATTTTAGGCGTTTTTCACGGTTTTTGTCCAAGAGACACATTTTTACCAGCACTCCACGGAACAATCTAGTACACACTTTATAAGCTAGTACCTACACTCCTGGCCAAGTTTTTTTGTACACCATTTTTCTGTATTTTAATCAATTGATTTCGGCACAAAAAAATTTGTATAAATAGGTTAGTTCATAACTAAATCATAACTGATATATAAGAAATTTTATTCCAGTAAACAAATTTTTAATAATTTTAAAGAGAAGTTAGTGATTGTATAGTTGGCCAAATTTTTTGTACAGCTTAATAATTTTAAGAAATTGAGAAGAAAAATTGAGAAAAAAAGGGTAATTAATAGTCAATTATATCTCCCTTCGATTCTATTACTATATGTAATCATCTTTTCATAGAAGTGCAAAGATTTTTTAAGAAATCAGGCCTTTTCTCGTTAAGAGTTTTCGCAGCTTTCTGAATGGCTTCCTTAAGTCCTTGTCGGTATTGCATGCTCCATTTTTATAAACTTTGCTTGAAAGGGCCGCCCAATAATTATTTTCAATGGGATTGAGGTCTGGGGAGCATGATGGCCACTCCAAAACCTCCAACCCCATATCGGCTAACCCCTGTTTCGTTACTTTTGAGGCGTGACAAGGCGCTTTTATCTTGTAAAGAGTAAAATTCTCCGTCTGGGAACTTGGGATTGACCCATTAAAGTACTTTGCCTCGAATTAGCACCAAGTACTGGAGGCTGTTCATTCTCTCGGATACTTTCTCTAGGAGATAGTCACCACAAGCAGAAATCGCACCCCAGACCATTACTCCCCACTCTCATTTGGCGTTTGGGACGGTTGAAAACTGTTTTCGAGATACATTCCGTATAACTATACTCGTTATCTGGACCGTCTTTCGAAAATTTTCCTCGTCTGTGAAAATCGTACGCGTCCAGATAAAAACCCCCTGGGAAACCATTCACAAGCTTTGGTAAGCCGGTTTTCGCGATGGGATTTGGTCAGGGGTACTTTTTTTTTCTACTTTCTACCATTTGAGACCTATCTAGGCAGGAACCATCTGGATGGTTCTCGTGGAGGCGTTTAAATGGAGGTTTTCCTTTAATTTCCTCGAAGTTACAAGTTCTCCTCTTGCCAACCTCCGAATTTCTCGTTTTATTCGAGCTTTCGATCGCCTATTTATCTTCGGCTTGGGTCCTCGTTTCATTTTAATTCGATTTCTATCATTTCTCACCATACACGCAACTGTGGTATGCGGTAGACTAAATTTTTCCTAAATTTTTCCCTAGAAAAATTTACCAGCTCTACAGCTTAAGCCTTTTTCAAGACGCGAGCAACTAAATCTTGGGAAAACATTTTTAGTTCTTTCACTCTTGGAAGAACAAGCTAAACTGATAAAATTGCCAATTTTAGCTGGCTTAATCCCTTGAAAAAGAAGGTGTACAAATTAATTTGGCCAGGTTTTGTTATGTTATTTTATATTAAGTCTATATTCATTTCAAAAAAGTGAGTTTAAATATTTAAGCAGGTCCACGACCTTATGTACCCTTCAAAATATGTGCAAACAATTATTAAATTACATTGACAACGAAAAATAAAAATTATATGCGATGGGATCTGATTTTCTAGTTTGTACAAAAAAACTTGGCCAGGAGTGTATAAAGTCTTCGAAAAATTTTATAAAAAATCTACCTAATGGCACCATTTTACGGGTAGTAAGTTTTTAAAAAGTTTTTTTTTTCTCATACAAGAGTTCTCCCAACTCAGTATTCAGTCGGTTTCCCTCCTCACACCACTCGCAATTTTCAAACTCAAATATTGTAGGAATGGAAAAGCGATCAAGGTCACTTCTTCCATCCTAGGGTGGACTTTCTACGTGCTATTAATTATAGAGCTCCTGAGGAAATGAGCTTTCCTGAAAAGACAGGAAGACAAGAAAAAAGTCTTTATCAAAGCACTTCAATTATCTCCTGGAGCAAATGTTTACCCCAGAAACCGGGGCCAGCTGCTCGTTTAATGATTCACTCCTGGGCCCTCTTTCGCATTGGGGATTTAATTGAGTTATTAAATTTTCAGAACTTCTCAAATCAAGTCTCCCTTCCCAGAAAAGGCCTTTATTGCGTTCGGTTTGCCAAAGTGGTTGCAAATGAACCTTTTTTTCCCCCTATCCTATCATCTGAAAAACTAATAAAGCATCAATAGTTTTGTTTACTTTATAGAACGATGAGGGGTTTTAATTGACATACGTTTACACAATTCTGAGGGTTGGCGATCAAATATTGACCCCTTAATTGACCAGGAGGTTTCCTTTTATCAATTTTCATGCTTCCTTTTCTGTATATCTGTTAATTGGATGACATTGTGATTACCACCAGGATGAAAATCTACCTAACTTTTTGAAGGGAAAAATCGCTAAAAAACTGTCAAATTACATTCCGAAGTAATAACCACGAGTAAGATAAAGTCCGGGATAACTGGAAAAGTCAGGAGGCGGCCAATAATTGAGGTAGAAGGTCGGAAAATAGAGACGGATGAGCTTCATAAGTCTCTTCTAATGCTTGTCACAGTTGATAGCAATCTCGACCCAGATTCTTATCGGGATTTTGTCTCCGCGGTGAGGTAACAAAGCGAAATACTAAAAACTTGTATTAAAAATATAAATTAGGACTTTATTGAGGATTTTGACTTAATGACACCTGTTATGGTAATTTCTCAAGGACCTCCCCCTAATCCTAGGGATGAACCCGGGGTAATCCCATGTCGTTAGCTCCTTGCGCGCCATATTAAGGTGTAAAACACTACATTTTTAAATAATTTTGAACTTGGGGAAAAAGAATTTACGAAAGACAAAAGGAAAATATTATGAGCCTCTGAGATTAGAGTGAACGTTGTCTTTTGTTCGGAGGAAAACAAAAGGCAAAAGGATTCCTGTGGTCGAATTCTTGGATTTGTAAAGGAACCCATCGGATTGATCTGCTTAAAAGCCTACCTTTAGACAAAACCGCGTATCTTTCACAATAGGTTGAAAAAGATACTTCTATAATTAAAGAAAATGCGGAAGAAAAAAAGACGATTCCATATTCAAGGGAGATATTTCAATCTTTCGATCACGTAGAATCGCTCTACAGTGATAAGTATACATGACTCAAGATTCACGACACCTTCTGAATAGAGAAAACAATGTTTTCTGTATTTTTCAGTTCTGAAGAAAGTCTCAAATTAGAACAGAAAAGAAACTCATAAGGTGAAATCGATGTTCACGAACCAGTGACTCGAACGGTGGACATTAATCCCCAAAAATGATACTCCCGAGAAAAAGGATTTTAGACGTCGAAAACAATCCGATGCTCATTAGAGATAAAAATGAAGATTTCGTCAGAAGTTTGCGAATTTGTTTACTGGTTCGCGTGATCGTACTTCCATAGGTCATTAGTCCGTAATCAAAAGAGCAAAGACTACACGGTGAAACGGAGCTTAAACTTCCAGGAACCATCAGGCTGATGAGGTCTAGCTTGACCAAACCAAAACTCAGAAAATGGCAACACGAGCCTTATGATTGATTAGTTTAGATAACATACCCGAAGCTGATAATATATCAAAGGAAATTTTTCATCGAATAATGAGGTAATCTTGTTAAAAGTTGCACCGGTAGGACCCAGATGGTTTATCAGCGGCGATAATGGAGGTACATTATAATCAAATTTAATCTTTTTTCGGCGCCTATGAGAAATGGGGGAAGAGATAAGAAAATTTTTTTACCCTTTTGTAGTCTCGAAATTTGAGGTAGCCGGTGACGATCGTTTGATCGGGATCTCCGGGGATTTCAGTCACAAGATTACCACCTTCGCATTCCGAACCGGAATCCATCGAATCATGGTTGATACTTCGCGCCGGCGAAGCGCAAACAGAATCCGTCATTGTCTAAAAAAAATCACACACAACACAAATTTTCGATTCACCGATATATCGCGAGTTTGTGAGGGTTGAAGTAAAATAGAAGGGGTCTGCTCACGGGGCCGACTCGGGTCGGAATGAAAGACGAGGGGATGGAAGCGGAGGGTACGCTACCCGATAGGGGTGCCGCGCCGCTCAGCGGTGGAAACTTCTTTAGCCGATTATTATTAAACATTTATAACTTTTTTCAAAGAAATTTTTAAAAAATGTAAAATTCAAAAGATAAGAAAAGTCAATACTTAAAAATGGCGATGTTTTATCATTGAGAGTTTATTTTATCCTCTGACCTGATAGAGGATTCCCCTATTATGTGATCAATCATAGGGTTAATGGATATGCTCGAACAATTTTAGTGCTGATTTGACCCATAGTCAACGTTTTTGGTTGCTATCCCTTCGCTATAATCAATTGCACATCCCAATCACCAACTGGCCTAAAAACGAAGGAAAAGTAGAATGAAATTTAGGCCCTAGTGGGATTCGAACCTACCACCTTCCGGTTTACATGCCCGACGCTCTTCCGCTCCGGACTAAGCTTCTATTGCTGCAAAACGTCGGAGATGCAACTCAAAGGTCGAAGGTTCAAATCTCATTGAGGGCTGAAAATGAGCTTGACGATTTCTAATTTCTATAGCGATTGGAAGAACGAGGGGTCATTTTTGGCTGATTTTTTCGCCAAAGTTATTTTGAGGTTTGGTAAAATTGAAAGTGCCGTAGCGTGTTCGGGAAGGAGTCGAGAGCGGAAGCGACGTTTCGTCTACTCGAAAACACTTCATCAAGTGGGCATTTAGGACGTCGAAGTGGGTAGGGGGGAGACAAAGAAGCACCCCCCGCCCCATGGAACCAATGAAGCGTATTTCTATCCGGGACCCCATAAAGGTAGAAGGCGATTGCCCAATCCACTCGAAAAAGCCCCTTTTTCCTGTTTGTTTTATTGAGACTCTTGCCAAACTCCGCCGGTAGAGACCGGACAGAAGGTCCACCAAGGAAAAAAAGGTTTTGTGCACATAAAACAGACGTACACAATTGCCCATTGCAATAAATCCTTTTAACTCTTAAATTTTTTTAAGTTTAAAATTTTTGTTTATTCTGATAAAAACACACAGAAGAACGCTTATTTACTCTCGTTTTTGATCAATGTCAATATTATTTTTAAACATCCGGACATAAATGCAAACGTAAAAAACTCAAAACATAAAAAAACTTGATGTCAAAACAAACGTAATATTTTCTTCTCATTTTTTCCTAGGGTTCCCATCCGTCAGGGGAGAGAATCTGTAAATAATTTACTTTGCTGCAACACCGGTGAATAACAATTTTTCACTTAAACACATTTTGACAAGCTAGGGGGCCTTCTAATAATTTCTTGACTCGTTAAGGTCGGTTATATATGAGATATGTTGCTCTAATTTTATCCTTACCGACACCAGGAGGAGACAATTCATATTTCAACGCGTTCCCTATTAATATTTCCGGGGCCCCCATCTTTTACCACCTTACCTTCTTGAAAGATTAATCGATTTCCTTAAAATTCGTCAAGTTAATCACGCCAACTAATCACAGTCGCTCAATTTTTTTTTCTAAATAAAAACTTTGAAAGGCGCCACTAAATGTTCCCGCATTGCGGAACTAATTTCTTTTAAAATATCCGATCTTGATTTTTGCGAACGTGTTTTTTAAGGCAGTTTTTTCCAGCAAAAAGTCTGAAAATCTGTTCATAAGTTGGGGTAATTCACCGAATAACCGAGGAAAACGCCAAAAAAAAAAAGGGGGTTTTCTGTGTGAAACGTGAAAACCATAAAAAATGTCGTGTAAAAAGGGCTTCTTGGCCGAAAAGCTTTGAAAACGTCAAAAAATTCAGTAAAAAGAAGGATTTTTAGGCAAAGGGAGAAGAAATTATGTTTTTGAACAAAAATGGACCTAAAAATTCAAATTTCAAAAATTCTGCCAAATTTGGAGAAGATAAAATTTGCCATTCGGAACCCAAAATGCCAGCAACTGCTTAAAAATTGGATACCAGAATGCTCCGCTTAAAATTTTACTTAATGATCTATTATTTACTAATATTAAGATTAAAGAGTTGTTTCAAATTAGAAAAGCATTTAATCTAGAAAATTAGAAAAGGGTTGCTTTTCCGAAGGGGTTTCTACATCGATGATCTTAGAGCGCTGTAAACGAGGGGTTCCCGGAATTCTGCTTATTGTTTTCGAACCAGTGACTTTCGAAAGGTTCCCAAAAAAACGATAACTAAAATATTTAAGATTAAACTTTCACCGGGGTCAAGATTATTATAATAATCGTAATGGGAAGATTCTGGAATCCCCTTTCTCATTTATGATTCATTAATTTATATCTCACAACCTTATTTCATTGCAGAGAAACTGGGCGGAATCTCAAGTAATTAGCTTGAACGATATGCACCCCCTTTGGGAATTAAACCATTAACATTTTAATGTCCAGCCAGTTTAGCAAAAATTAAATTTTACTCGTTAAAATGATGAATTTCTCAAGGCTCTACTTTATAAATTAAAAATTGTGGATTTAAAAATTAACCCACAACCTTATTTTATCAATTTTTTTGGGCCTAAGAATCAGAATTATATTTAATTTTTATTTTAAGTAGGGTATAAGATCCTCATTTTTTCAGGCTTCAATTGCTCAGTTGCTAGGCAAGGACGTAGGTTCAAATCCCACTTGAGACTTAAGTTTTTTTTCCGTCTTATTTCTCTTTTCTAATACTTGCTATCATAATATTAAGTATATTTAGAAAGAAAGAGAGAGAGAAAAAAAGTTTTAGAGTTAATATATTCGCGTTTGAAGTGCTAGCGTTGTTCGTTTGATCTGATCAGGCCCTTAGTCAGCTCTAGTAAATCTGTTTACCTCAACCTTTCTTCCTTTTGATGGGGACCCGTCATCAAGTCCACTCCTCAGATCTTTAAAGGGTTTTTTTTTATCCGCCTCTTTTTTATTTCTTCAACCAACGTTTAACACCGGTTTCCATTCAATCATTGGTTTTCCTTTACTTTCATTGATTAAAAAAAAGTTTAATCAAATTTAAAATCCATTTTAGACAGCTGGAAAACCATTATTTTGACGAAAATTGAGACAGAAAAATGTAAGGGCCTCAATAATGAACTGCGGCGTCCCCTTTAGATTTTAATCGCGGTTTGCAGCGGGATGAGCCCGACCCGTATTCATCTCGGATTAGAAAAGATAAAAAAAAATGCTTCCCTTTCATTACTGGAATCCCCCTTATGACTGTGTGTGCATGACAATGACGAAAATAAGGCGGATTTCCTCACAGAATTTTCTCTTAAAAATAAACGGATAAAATCTTTTTCCTTATAAAAAATCAGTTTTATTCACAATATATTTAAGCAAAGAGGAATTTTTAAAATTATTTTGAGACACAAAGAAGAATAACATCTGCAAAAGCGAGAGCTTTAAACTGTCAGAAAAAAGAGTATTGGATGTCAATATTTGGCACCTTCTTGAATCGAGATTAGTAAATCGGTGATTACTTAAATCATATGACAATGGGTTTCACCATGTAACGTCAACTAACAATGAATTAGATCACCAATCATTGCTTTCGGAGGACTTTTTTTTTTTTTTTTTTTTTTTTTTTTTCCGTCGGAAAAGTTCATTTAGGTACATTGGGTTCAATTTGGGGACCGCCCGCTTTGAACCCTGGACCCCATTGATGAACGCCGTATCGCAATGTATGGGATTAACGCCTTAACACGCGCGGCCACCGCGACGCCATTTTTGTTAGTTAGTGCTGTTGAAATAAAATGCGATTAAGTTTCCTAGAAGAGCTGTTTTAAAATGTCCTAATCAAAGGTTAAGCGCCAACCATTTGAGAAAAAGTCATCATTGATTTTGTTTGTCTTAATATCAGATCACCAATGACCAGCGAATTTATCAGAATTTATAAGAGTCAGGCAGATGTTTTTGCCGCAATGCCATGGCATCGCCAAAAGTTTTTGGTTGGACAAACTGTTTTAGAGCTTTCAACTTTGTGATAGAGCCAACGAGAACATCAAATACCGTCCATTACAAGATTGTTTAAACTTCCTGAGCTAACTGTGCGAAATTAATATTTTCAGACAGTTTATGGAATAGGACAATTCGAGTAATTCAAAACCTCACTCTCCCTACTCTCCTCGCTCCTCTTTTCCTATTCTAACTACCCCTCCCGTATAACTTTAGACAACATAAGCAATTATCGAATTACTTCTCTAACATATGATCCCTGCCATTCGTCTATATGCAAATATTTCGGTGGCGGATTAGAACCGTCAGGATGATATTAAGGGCCGCTTTAATTGAGACTGAAAGGGAGAGAGGGAGGTGAAAGAACGCCCTCAATTCATTTCGACCCTTGGGTACAATAAAAAAAAGAAGAAGGAATAAAACTTGAAGAAACCATCAGGGGGTTGCGCCAGTTGTTTAGTTCATTTATATACAGAAGCTAAATAACTTTAATATAGTTCTATTCAGTAATTTATGAGAGAAGTAAAACGTGCTTTTTATATTATTAATTTTTTAGCTAAAAGTGTTTGACAATTTGTTCTAGAAATTAGATTTTTTTTGTTGTTTTTTTTTCGGTTAAGATAAGAAGGGAAAAAGAGATGATGGATGATGCGGAGAAAAATGTTTATTTATGTGAGAATCCGCATCAATCATTTGGTTCGCGCGGACACTCGTTTTTAAATCGTGTCATTGTCCATGGAAACAATGGAGGTGTTTCGACACCTTGTGAAGAAAGCTTATTTTTTAGGTTATGAATAATAAAAAAGAGGAAAATCCCCTTTTTTTGGTGTAGTTGCGAGTTTTTCGCTCATTCCTCGTTTTCTTTGTGGCAACTTCATGAAAATTTAATCGAGACATTGTTTCAATTTTCTGAGAACAACCCCCCTTCCAACTTTGTCAGCCGTCCTGTTTTTACTTGAGAAAAGTGAGCCTCCCACGTGTGAGGGACTCAGGAGACTCCTGCCCTAACATCAAACATTCATAATACGATGCATCCCCCTTTCGGCCCGAAAACATTCCCAAGGACAAAACGACTGCACCTGGAAAATATCACGAAAATACTTCAAAATAATATTAGAGGTTTTTCAGAATATTCGCGCATATTGACGTCCAGTAAACATTCACTTGGGCCAGTATTTGTAAACGTTCCTTGAAACTCTCCGTTCCTTAACCAAAAGGGTGCCTTGAACATCCCTTTTCCGAGATAAGGTTTAGGTTCGGACATCAAGGATAGTCTTATAATCTGCCAACGAGAGACCTCCGTTCGAGCACTCCTTAAGGGAAATCGGAAGGATTTCTTCCATTTGAGTAGATCACTTCAAGGGAGGTTGAAAAGTACAAAATAACTTTAATAACATTCAAGGAAAACTTGAAGTCCTTGAAGTTCTGTTATTCGTACCTTCAGTAGGGATTTGCTTGGCGGACGCATAATGCTACCACGAGGTTGAAAAAAGAGGAAAATTGAAAATATGATGGCCTAAAAACTTGGAATTCCTAAGGATTGGCGGCGTGGTGCAAACTATCGTTACCAACTATGTGGTGTTACCTACGTGGTGTTACGAACACATCAGTTACAGTTTACAAGTTACACCACACTACGTGGTGTTACCAACTATAACTATAACTACTTGGTGTTGGGGTTTCTCCAACCATTATAACTCAATTTTCTGTTGGAATGGGGTTTCTTTTTCTAAAAATTGAGTAAAACGTACGTAAAAACGGGGTTTCGCTGCCAAAGAGCCAAGAAAAACTACTGAAATTATCTAAAAAGTGTTGTTTTTAGTCTAAAACCAGAAGAAAACTCCTGAAAAGGGGGTTTCTATGACCAATAAAACCAGGAAACTCCTCAAATTTCTGTTGAAATGGGGTTTCTTTTTCAAAAAATAGAGTAAAACGTACGTAAAAATGGGGTTTCGCTGCCAAAGAGCCAAGGAAAACTACTGAAATTCCCGAAAAAGTGTTGTTTTCAGTCTAAAACCAGAAGAAAACTACTGAAAATGGGGTTTCTATGACCAATAAAACCAGAAAACTCCTCAAATTTCTGTTGGAATAGGGTTTCTTTTTCAAAAAATTGAGTAAAACGTACGTAAAAATGGGGTTTCGCTGCCAAAGAGCCAAGGAAAACTACTGAAATTGCCGAAAAAGTGTTGTTTTTAGTCTAAAACCAGAAGAAAACTCCTGAAAATGGGGTTTCTATGACCAATAAAACCAGGAAACTCCTCAAATTTCTGTTAGAATGGGGTTTCTTTTTCAAAAAATTGAGTAAAACGTACGTAAAAATGGGGTTTCGCTGCCAAAGAGCCAAGGAAAACTACTGAAATTCCCGAAAAAGTGTTGTTTTCAGTCTAAAACCAGAAGAAAACTCCTGAAAATGGGGTTTCTATGACCAATAAAACCAGGAAACTCCTCAAAATTCTGTTGGAATGGGGTTTCTTTTTCTAAAAATCAAGTTAAGCATACATAAAAAGGGTTTTCACTGTCAAAGAGCCAAGGAAAAATCAAGAAATTCCCCAAAAAGTGTTGTTTTTTAGTCTAAAACCTGTTGAAAACTCCTAAAAATCATGTAAAATGAAGTTTCTCTTTTTAAAAATGCGTCAGAATGGGATTCCTTTGGCAGAAAACGAAAAACTAAGGAATAACGTCCTGGAACTGAGGAAAACTAGAAAAAGTTCTGTAAAAATAGGCTTTCTCTGTCAAAGAGCCGAGGGAAACTCCTGAAAATACCGCAAAAATGGTGTTTTTTCTGTCAAAAAAAACTAAGTAATACTACCTAAAATAGTGGGTAAATAGGGTTCCTGTTCAAAAAGAGGAAGAAAACTACCGAAAATGTTGGAAAATAAGTTTTCCCTGTCAAAAAAAACATGTTGTTTTGCCCAAAAAACGCAGAAAACTCATAAAACTCTGTCAAGAAACCGAGAAATTTTGTCACACTTGAGCCTAAAAAAGCAATTTTTGTCAGTTTTTATCAACTATCTTGAAAAATATTGGGTTTAGCACAAAAAATATTAAGTATAAAAATAATCTACATTAAATTTCCTACAAAAATATTAAGCACTAATCTTGCTAAAAAGAATGGTTTCGGCATTAATAGGCCTTTATTGTCTCGCTTCTTCTCGCATTGTAGACCCCTTCGGCGTTCACTCTCTCTGGTAAGTCATGGGTTCTAAAAGATTAAGAAAGGCTGTGGCGATTTATAAAAAACGTCCAATCTTCGTAGATACTTTGAAAAGCATTGTTTTAATAAAAGTATAAATTACGACCAGGATTCCTGTTATAATCCGAGTTGACATAAAATAGAGGGTAAGCTGACTGACTAAATAGGCAAATGCCGTTTTGATGTCGTGACGGCTTTCGGTGAGGGGTAAAAGGGAGGCAATGAAATATCGGCCTTTAGCCCGCCCCCTCCCCGCCGCAGACTCTCTTTTGTTGCATTGTACCGTTTGTTAACATTTGATTAATCGTAAAACACTTAAACTAATGGCGTTTGTACCGTCCCCGTCCGTGTTTTCTAGACTAAGTCGACACGAATCGAAAGGTAATCCCAAGTCTATTACTTAATTCGATTGCATGTGCCTACCGATCCCTTTTTTCTTCATGAACCCCATACGGGAGGAGACGTTTATTTAGAGTAGCCATGGTTAGGGACTGTTGATGGTTAAGTCACGTGAAAAACCTTTTTATGCGACCTTGGCATGCTAGAAAGCCTTCTAATTTTTCAAAAACAAAAATTTTTGTTATCACCCTATTAATTATGATTTATATTATAGATAAAAAAACTAACAGAAAAAAGTGAACCCGTAATTAATTTAAACGCGATAAATTATCATGTTGCAGATTTGTGGCGATGGGGTTTTTTCCCGTACACATTTCCTATTCATTGCCCTTTTCTCATGCGTCGGACGTGGAAGTCCGCAAAACATAAATCAACCCAAGTTTTAATAAAAACAGGAGCCCTTTCGCTACGCGCGGGGCCTTTGACTCCTTTTTCCCATAGCGCACTCACCCCTGATTAACTCCCCTGAGGTTTGAATATTCATATTGTCATCGGACAGTCCCTTCCATTTTTCGTTTCCTCCATCCGGGGGTCTTCTACGTCTAATTACTCTTTATAAATTATAACGCATAAATGGTTCGAGGAGGGTAAGATAATACTTGGAGACACGTGTTTTCATTAAAATAGATAACTCTTATCTCCGGCTAGCCATTACCGAAGTGCCCATAAATGAATAAAGTCCCATTTGAACGCACTTGCTTTACGGACCATTTAATTACCATATCAAACCTGATATCCTGTTATCATACTAGAATTAAATCACATTATAATTTATTTAAATCTACATGAAAGTACTTTTTGTTTCAAATATAAAAAAGTTAGGCATCCCTGCTCCCTCATATGGAAGCTTTTCTTCCGTAATTTATCGGTCCGCCGGTTCTTTCGGAAACTTTCTGTTTAGCTGGTTTATTTTCCGAAGCCAAAAAGAAAAGGTATAATGCGAAAGTACATTTTATTTTATCGGAAATCGACTTTGTGAACTTTTTTTTTAATCTGCATTAATTTAACGGGGGGTTCCAAAATTAAGATTTAAGATAAAAGATGGTTTCCGTGGGTCAGTGATCATCGACTCTCAGACTGAATAAGAATAATCCGGAATCTACAATCTGTGGAAGTTGGCCATATTTCTTCGGTATTTTCGGCTTTTTTGACAGGGAACCCCGATTTTCACAAGAATTTTTGAAATTTGCCCGCAGAATAGTTTGTGAATCCCTGCAATCGGAGGGGAAGAAATTTGTTCTGGTGATGTACCTATTTCTTCAAGGAAAAAAGCGTTATTTTCAAGATTGAAATATTACAAACGGCGATCCTTTTTTCAAAAAAAAAGTCTTTTGTAAGATACAAAATATCCCACATGTCTTTTTTCCCCCTATCATACGAGTACTTGAAATAGACCTTCTTATACCTTAGAGTCTGATTTCCAAGGCAACCTCCATTATATGAAGAAACCATTTTGTACTTTATCTTCATCTCAATAATAGGTTGAATGCTTCAGGAAATGTATAAGACCACTTGTCTTAATTATAGTAAGATCATTATATGCCCTCCCTTCTTTTTTCGTTCCCCATTTCTTTTCTTCCATTAAATACTTTTATTGTGGAGATCGCAAAAAAAGAGTTTTCTTTGGCCTCTAAAAATTCTTCTTTTCAATGCTTTTTATTCTCTCTTAGTTATAAATTTTTTTTTCTATTTGATTCTTTAGGTCTTGTTATTTTGAAATGGGCTTCAATGGGGAACTGTCCTGTCACGGACACAAATCCTGAGTCTCCAATTAGGGGTAAGGAAAAAAGGTCTTCCCCAACAAATCTCCTTCAGAAAAAAAGGCCGGAGTCCGCAATAAAGATGTAAATGGAAAGAAAGGTACCACCTGAAGCAATCATCGACACTATTTCGTTAATTTGTAAAATCTTTTCAGATGAAAAGAACTTCCTTCGGAAAAATTTGTCGGGGATTGGAATATTTTTTTGGTTTAAGGGAGAAGAGAGTAACACTGTAAGTGTCTCCTTAAGGTGCATCCTCTCGCTGTGCGTAGACTTGCTCTTTTCACTGTGTGTAAAAGTGAAGAAGGTGAAGGTGAAGTGTAGAAGGGTACAGCCGCCCTTATGTGAGAGGGGTAAGGTACTCTTCGGATAGAGACCGGTGACTGAGGGTCTGTGCTCTCGGTGAAGGTGCGTGAGGGCTGGAATTAGAGAAGTGCCAGCAGAGGAAGTTCCTGTCCTCTTTTCTATAAAACTAATTAATTAGTGTTTATTTTAAATGTGGTTCTTGTTCTGAATAAAAGACTGTGAGTAAAGTGAAGAAATGTTTTATTCTTCGGCCCAACGTCGGAAGATTTCATAGTTTTCCGGCTTGCATCTACATCCTTTCCCTTGTTTTTCCCAACAAGTTGAATTCTAAAATATTTAAAAACCGATGTTTTTCTTTTTTTTAAAAAAAGAGTTCAACCTAAAACGCTGAGAATAATGATTAAACACATTGGGCATAAGGGGTGGATTGACAAATGATCGCCGAAGGACCTTTAAAAGGGAATGTGGAGGGGAAAACTCAAAACATAACAACCCCGAAACCAAAACAGGGCCATTGGCAAATTATTTATGGTCTATCCCCTAACCAGGAACTCGTAATGGAAAAATCGTGTCTTATTCTCATTTGATCAGACACTTAGAGTCCTCGACGGTTTCGACGTCCGGTAGTTCAGCAAAGCACGGCGTGGATGTTAAATGTTTATGACGTCACGTACCTAGGACGAGAGATCTTCTCGGCCGCACTTTCAAAAACAGTAAACACAGTTTTACATTCTGTGCTAGAAACAAAACTTTTATGTCCCGCACAAGGTTTATTACAAAGTGTATTTTAGTTTTGAAAAACAGGGAAAAAAATATATTCATCAGCACACCCTTCGCTAGCTCCTCCTTCCGCCAATTTTCTTCCTCACCCCAGGCTTGATGAAAAGGGAAGAAATTAAAGAATCCGGCTCTTAATCTTCCTTTGGTTCCCTTTCTGTTCCCTTCCCTGCTCTTTAGAATCTTCACTTTTAATGAATCATTAAAGAGGATTGTCCCCTTTCTTCCGAACCTTGGGCTATTAATCAATTTATTTTTATTGCTTCTTTCCCCTCCTCGGTGTTTTCAACCTATCGGTTAAAACATTTTATACTTTTAATTAAATCATAACAAGTTCCACTCATCTCTTTAATTTTAAAATAATAAAACGGGAATGGAATTTGTCAACGGGATTTTAAACTTGGAGATAATTCGGTTTTGAAAACCCTAAAAATATTTCCCTCCCTCCGATTAAATTTTCCTAAGCCTTTTCTCGGATTCAATAAGAGAGAGACGGAAAAAACGGAATTTCATTTCGAAAGATTACCCTAAGAAAACAGACTTTGGTTTTAGACAAAAGGGAAGATCTGAGTCGTAAAGAAATAAAAATAATCATAAAAAAAAGAAGCAGAGCAGAAATGAAAAAGTTGTTCTGCCAATTCGGATCGAGGTATTGTCGAAAGGAGAATCAAGTTTAATACGGGGGTGAAAGTACAAAAGGGAATAACTGAAGGGGGAAAAGGTCAAAACTTAGGGGAAGTAAGAATAATCGGTTATATTTTTGTTCATCGTAGGTGACAATCGATAAAGTCTCTTTAGATTCATCATACAGTTTACAATTAGATCAACACTGTCCGTAGTGACAGATGCGATACTGGCGTCAATTTCCTCTTAAGAACGTATCCAATAGAAGTCCCTGATAGGTTTCGGATAATCTTCTAACATCCGCATCTGCCTCCGATAAAAAAAATCCCCCTGAGTTAAATTATTTTAAATCGCTTTGAGCTTAGGCCTTCCTTCCTCGTAAGTGGGTCGGATCAGAGGCAGTTTCGGCCTTGGAAATGGGGGTCCGCTCAAGGCCCCAAATCGGATTTGAAGTAGGGTGAAAAGCAAAAGGGTGGGCGTCGATGGTGTTCTACAGCTGGATAATTCCGGATCAAATCGGATCTACAATGCACTCCCATCGCCTCGGCCACAAGCCCTAATCTATGCAGATCTCAATTCCAGCTGTACTAATATTGTTATTTTATACCCTTTTTCTTTGAACATCAAGAAGAAAAAGAGAAAGTCTGAGATGCTGGAAGTAAATTTGTCAACTGTCTCTATCTCTCAGAGGCCTCCACTTGATTCCACTGCCATCGATATTAAATCACGTCCTTCCCCTTATTTTGCTTTACAACCAGATAAATTTAACAAATTAAATCAACCAAAGAGTTATAACCGACAGCGAAATCAACTTCCAAGTTAAAAAATTAAAAGTTTTGACACTCTGGAAATTAAACCAGTAAAAACGTAAGTATGTAGGTATATCAGCAGAGATTAAGCCCACCACTTTCCATTATGTTCATAACCGGGGCGTACCCATTATAAATAAACCACCCCCTTACTTTGGGTATAAAAGAGGGTGCGAGTGTATTTTTTTTAGGGTCTACTTTAATTATTTTATTTTTTTCAACGCTCGTAAACATGGTAAGTTAAATTAAAAAAGAATGCCTACGAAAACTCATAAGTTTATAACCAATAAAAATTTTACGTGAAAGTCAAAACGAAATTTTCAAGCAGTTGGAAAATTTCGATTTTCGGCTTTAAGTTTTGGAAAAAAAATTGTAACCTAAGTTTGAGGGCACACATCTCATCCGAAAGTATTTTCATTCTAAAGTATCCTCGTTCTAAAAATAATAGAAAAAGAAAAAATATAAACTGTATTCTCGTCCGAAGTATTCTCATCCTAACAGGCTACGTTTTTAGGACGAGATGACCATAGGACGAGAAGACATTCGGACGTGTGGACTTCAATTTTTATACAATTTTTTAAATATTATAATTTCGTAAAATAGAAATCATCTCGTCCGAAAGTATTCTCGTCCTACGGCTTCTCGTCCTAAAAATATGTGTAAAATAAAATATTACTTAAAATTAAATGAAATGTATTCTCATCCGAAAGTATTCTCTTCCTACTGCCTTCTCGTTCTAAAACTAACGTACAAAAAATGCTGCGTCGGAGAAATGCGGCAGCATTTCCACCCCAGCAAGTCACGGTCGGTTTCTTTGTATATTTTTGCGAGGATCAGCTCGTTTTGTGATACTAGGGGGTTAATTTTTTTCCTCTCGCGAGGATTTGCTCACCTGTAGGCGGCCCTGGCATGGATGATGAGCTCGTTAGGCGCAAAAAGGAGTTTAAAACTTGCTTGGGTGGAACGCTGCCGCATTTCTCCGACGCAGCAATTTTTTGTACGTTATTTTAGGAGGAGAAGACAGTAGGAAGAGAATACTTTCGGATGAGAATACATTTCATTTAATTTTAAGTAATATTTTATTTTACACATATTTTTAGGACGAGAAGACCGTAGGACGAGAATACTTTCGGACGAGATGATTTATATTTTATTAAAGTATAATAATTAAAAAATTGAATAAAAATTGATATCCACACGTCCGAATGTCATCTCGTCCTACTGTCATCTAGTCCTAAAAAGGGGCGTTGCCTGTTAGGACGAGAATACTTTCGGACGAGAATAGAGTTTATATTTTTCCTTTTTCTATTATTTTTAGGACGAGAATACTTTCGGACGAGATGTAGGCACTCCCTAAGTTTCACTGTAACCGGCTATACTGTTGACTATAACTGGGGAAACTAAATAATACGAATTTAATATTTCTGGCTTCCACTGGATGAATAGTTTTGAAGTACTCCGAAGATAGTTTTCTCCCTCTCAAAGTTGGAGCTGTGGAAAAAGAGGGGGAAACGTTTTTCAGATTTTTCATAGCCATATTCCGGAAATCCCTTAGAAATGCCATGAATAATTTGTGGAAGTTCATAATGTCCCATTAAATTACATTCTGTCTCCGCAGGCCTTTGATCGCGATGTTTCCCTTTAGAGTCCGCTAAAATTGGCTTAAATTAAACCGACATTACCGCCATATGAAAGCTTTGTTTACCTTCGACAATAATTGATTTGTCGACCAAAGGAGAAACGTTTGTGGTGTACACATGGTGTTATTTTATTTTTTTAAAGGCACCTTCGAATAAGGCGAGGTAAAGAGGGAAGCAAGCGGCGCTCCGGGAAATTCTGTCTACCATGAAATTGATAAAGTTGGTCTACTCTCTCCTGGGACATCCCTCCTCTCTTATTTCACCTCGAACTCATGCGATAAATTATAAACCTAGGCAGTTTTCTCGCCTTCGATGCAGTCTTTTTTGACGCAATCTTTGTCCCTTAGTATCGATTCATGACACTTTCACTTTTCCAATATTTTATACTGAAATATAAAAGAGAATTTGCATGATCCGAGGGTACACTTGTTAAGCACATTAACTCAAATCCTCTTTGGTGAACGTAATGAAAGCTGTTGTAGATATAAAGCCTCCCCTTGAGCCTTTATCGCTAAACTAGTTTAATAGATAGATTTAGATCCAGCTCCGCCTTCAACGTTAAGGAAAGAGGAGAAGTGCGTTCAAAAGAAAACCATAAATCTTGAGAATGTACGGGGCGGGGGTGGAATTAATAGAAGTAAGCACCTAGCCACTTCTGGAGGGGTAGAGCCTTCTTCTCAGCGAGGGGTTGTACATACCCACTTATAGACTTATAATTTATCACTTGTCTGAGAAAGACAGAACTCGTCCCGAATACGAATGGAGTTGTACAAAAGAAAGAGTCGACAACCCAAAAAAAAGCAGCGCTTGAACAACAAAGTGTACGATTTTTTACACAGCCCAACATTTATCATTTTGCAGGTTTCATTTAATTTCATACACACTACTTCTAAATCTTAAAAGGATTTAAAAAGACGGTGAAAGATGAACACTTAAGCTACCTAATTAAACAGAATGTAGGAGGCTTAATCAGTCTGACTGATGCCTTTACTCCCCTCGTTTAATGACTGTAGATACCAGGGAGGAAAGGAGAGGGGCCTACCCAGGTTGTGGGAAGACTAGTTGACCGCTAAGCTACAACCTATCTGTCTCAAAAGTCAACCTTTCCTTTACCATCTAGATTTATGCATCTTTTCAAAATCAAGTTTTCTTCGAGAGAACAATATTTGAAATAACCCTTTAAAACATTAGCATGCAAACAAAACCCAGGAGAATTCAGACATTTTAGAGTCTAGATCGCTCCATCAGTCATTTTCACCCTAAAAGTTGAAGAGGGGAGAGGGATCGAGAGATGAAAAAAGATGACAAACATTTTGATTCTGAATCACCTTGACTGTCATGAAGATCATTCACTACCTTTATCAAAGTTCAGTTATCAACCGGGGAAAAACCTCTTTTGTAGAGCCTTTTTTTCTTCTCTCCTCGTCCCTTTTTTTATAACGCAAGACGCTCTCCTGTTCATGAATATTTAGGCGGGACAGAGGGAAGAGGGACGAGGGTGATGAGAAGGAGGAGAGGGGTTGTAATGCAGTTTATTATGTCTAGAGGACGCCCCCTTGTAAAACCCTGTGGTCTCCTTTAATCTTATACAAGCGAAAGGGGTACAAGAGGGAGGTTTTGGATGTGTTTATTTAGACCGCCTAAGGATATTGGCTCACTTCAGAAAAAACCTTTCTTCCCTAAAAAAAAATCTTTTTCCAACTTCATGCATTTGTTTACAAATCGGTTTACGTTAAAACTGATCAAGTTTATTATTTATTTAATTTCCAAAAGAATTCATAAAGACCGAAATGTATATGACATGCTCAAGTGCACAAGCAATTAGCTGACCGCTGTCAATTAATTTGTCAATGGCATCTCAAGTGGACAGGAAACACGACCCTTTGGAAGCCTTTGCTTATCCAAATAAACCTTATTAGAAACTAAAAGTACTTTTTATCCAATAAACAAAAAGTCCAATTTTAAAATCAATTAGTATTTACATAGGTACTTACATCAGAAGAAAATGAAAACCAAGCTATCCTACAATTTGGAACCCAAATCAAACAAAATATACATAAAAAACTTCGGGTTGACAAGTATTATCACTTATCAGTTCATAGTGAAAAATTGATAACAATGATAACACTAATTTCACAGGAATTTTAAGGTTATAATTAATTAACCTTTATCAGTATTAGCTTTTATGTAATGATGGAGCAAGGTAGGTTGGATACAAGGTTGGATATTATTTTGTGCCTTAGTACAGTATTATTGGTTTATCCACATGTGTAAAATTTTAGCAATTTATTATAAACAAAACAAAACTCACCATAAACATGTTTTTAAGACATTCAAAATTATTCGGTGCAAAAGAAAACGATATTTTTAGTCATGACATATCTAGGGGTATTATTGGTCTTTTGTTGATTTTTTTGACAGTATTTAAATTGTAGGATTGAAGATTGCAGTGTTGGGAGCGATGAATGAAATGGGAAACGCTTTATGTTTAATGCTGAAGCAGTCGATGTGGTTCGATGAAATCGCTGTTCATGACGAACAGAATCCTAAAGGGCTTGCGCTCGAACTCAATCATATCGACACTCAAAATGTTGTGACTGCCCACGAAGGCCGAGGAGGCCTTAAATGCGCTTTGACTGTAAAATAAATTAGTTGAAAGGTTTTCTTGAAAAAATTGGAAATTTAATGCATTCATCACTGCTGTTGCAGTTTGGATCTTGATTTTTTTTTTCTTCTTCTTCTTTGAAGAAAATGTCTGAATATGGTGTTAATTTTTATTTTTTAGTGTGCTGATATTGTGATGATGGTCGCTGGCTATAATATGTGTGAAAAAGGGCATCTGGATCAGACGTTGACCAATTTTCTAACAACTACAAAATGGTGTACGAACTCTCTAAGTACTGTGCTAACTATTGTCCAAAAGTAAGGCTAGACATTTATATAAAATCCCAGCTTTCCAGTTGCCAAATTATCTTCAAATCTCCCTGCTTATTTTCAGGCCTTTATTGCAATTTGTACCAGCCCAGTGAATAGCACTTTGCCAATCGCCTGTGAAGTCTTCAAGCATGTCAACAGATTTGTTGATCCTTGTAAAATGTTTGGAGTTACAACTCTGAACATCGTCCGTGCCAATACTCTTGTCGCTGAAGTTATACAAGTAAAAAAGAAAATTAAAAATTAATTTTTATGTTGAAAATTTAGGTTGTTCCTGAGACAGTCGACGTTCCGATTGTTGGTGGGCACTCGGCATTGACCATGGTCCCTGTTTTGTCGCAAGCTAAACCTACATCACAACTAACGACCGTTAGTATTTTCATATTTCTTTATATGGTTCACACAAAAAATACAGGAAGAGGTTGTTCGCATAACAAGAGCCTTACAAGCAGCAGATGATGATTTTAAAGCAAACCAAAAATCTACTGCATTATCATCTGGTTTTGCAGCTTCAAGATTTGCTGTGTCCTTAGCAAAGGCTATAAACGGTACTTCTTATTTTTATCATCCACTAATTACTTTTTTAAAGGACAAGATAATGTTATCGAATGTGCTTATCTTATGTCCAATGTGATACCAGAGCTGCCATATTTGGCAACGCCAGTGCAGCTTGGACCATGTGGTGTCCAAAAGAATTTAGGTGTACCTCAACTTTCTGAATATGAATCCTGCTTATTAGAAACAGCGATACCGTTTTTAAAAAGTGACATTGAAAACGGTCAACAATTTGTCGCCGAAGCGGTCAAAACGAAAATTTCATTTTGAAAAGATTGCCTTCCTTCAAATACTGTATGACCTTCAATTCATAAAAACACTTAATACTAATTTGATTAGGTGGGAAATTATAAAACCGTTTAAGAAGTAAAAATTTATTGAAAATAAATATTTAAAAAAAATTATCACAATCATTTCAGCATTGCTTGTTGTCTTTTGGTATAATACAAATCTAGATACTAAAACTACTGGTAAAATCTATAGTAATTATCACAATATTATTTGGTAATTGCACGTTGTTTTTAGGTATCACAAAGTTTAGTCGTTAAAACAAACATTAGCTAATGAGATCTAATTTATTTATCACAAATGGTATTGCTCGTTGTTAAAAAAAAATAACTCAAATTATTATTGGCCTGGTTGTCGTATGTGAGCGATTTTCGATGGTGGGCCTACAGATCGAGGAAAACTGAAAAAAGCGAACGCTGTGATGAAGTGGCAGGTGTTTTTGTTGAATCCCGCGGTGATCAGAATGTTGTTATGGTCGAGTAGGGAGCATATTTTACCTTCTGTCAAATTGCAAAAAACGAATTTGCGAGTTTGTCTATTTTCTTTGGCGATTTCGAAATACTGATTTAGCTCCAAGGAATATCCGATGACGACTAGGAGATCGGCGGAAGTTTGCGATGCGAAGTCTCTGATTGCAGAGGAACGCTTGTAGATCGACCTCGATTTGAGCGATGTCGCGAGAGAAGATACACTGTCTTCTTTCAATTCAACCAAACTGTCCGACTTGTCGAATGTGAAGATGTTCACTCGTCCACCGCCAGACTTCTTAAGTGCGACTGCCATAAACGCTGCCGCATTATAAGTCGGAATGTGCTCTTCCTTCCCGCAGAATTGCTCCCGGATAAACCACGGGTCAATCACGACGGTGATATCGATGTGGATCGCTCTGAGATTCTTAAATGCGATTTCCATCTGAGATTCCAAAGCCGAAACGATGTCCATTGAGATAAGAGGCTCCGGCGTAGTCGGGATCCCGTTGTCCGACGCGAATTCATTCAAAGTCTTCCGTCTGTAGAGATACGATTGATGCGCGATGAACGACTCACTCGGATGTAGCCTTGCTTTTTTAATTTCTGTCGAATTATTCAGTCTGTAGCAAACGTGTTGTACGAAGAAGAAGTCCCATCCGCTGTCGTCGGCGTTTCGAAAAAATTTCTTGAAGCTTATGAAGTCGATTAAATTGAGAAGTTGTCGTACGTCCATTCGTTTAATCAACGCTTTGATCACGTTTTTATCTTGCAGAACCCTCGGATGCACGGTTTTGATGGTTTCTGGGCAGTGAGTTATTTTTTTCAAAGCCACTTTCGAATCCCTGGTTCTTTTTAATCCTTCTGTCGCCTTGAAGTATTCTATGACATTCGCAACTTTGGAGGAGTCGCAGTAATCCATTATAAGGCTCCTCATCCCGTTGCAAGCGTAATCGAGAACTGCCTGGCACCATGGATTCATTGACGTGACGTATCCGTATTTCAAGATCTTCCGATGGCTCCATCCGTCGTAGTCGGGGTCTTCGGAGATCATTTTCGCTAAAGCTCGGTAACTTTGTTTTCCGTACCACATTTGAACGAATCGGCTGAAACTAGTTTTTGTTTTTTCGTCAGTACGCGGATGGTCCATGAAGTATCGAACGAAAAGAACGAATTGTTCCGGCGTCGCGAGAAGTTCGAGTGCTTCGTCCAGAACCGTTTCACGTTGCTCAGGTTTCCCTGAACTGAGAGCGAGCAAAAATGGAATCGTCTTGTGGAGCGGGCTCAGCTCACTCGGTCTCCTTTTGTTGTGGAGATGGAGGAAATCCAGTAGGTCATCGATTTCGATTCTTGAGAGTATAAGTTTCAACGTCGACAAAGTTCCTTCCGAGATGGATGATAGGTCGACTGAGTCCGTCGTGACGGGAAGGTCAAGACATCCGTGCATCAAAAAGCGATGGATCTTCGACTTGGGCGAAACGAATCCGTTTCCCTCGATCTTTTCTCCCTCGATGACTTCAACGAAAAATAAGTCCCACCTGAAAGCAAACAATAAAGGTTAGTTAAAAACTACGTCAAAACTTAACTAAAAAAATTAGTTAATGATTTAAAAAGAAAAATTTAGTCCAGAAGAAAATCAAAAATACAAATTGGCAGGTACCCCCAGAGCTATCTAACGCTTTTCCCAAAAAGCGTGGAATAGGGAGGCGGGTTTTGTTGCCTTTCTTTCACATTAAATTTTCTTTTTAATTTTGCAAACTATTATTCAGATAACGATTTGCATGGAAAATATCAATTTTTATTACATATCCCATAAATTGGGTAAAAGGAGTTTTTTAAAACTTCTTTGTAATAACGCTCGGCAGCGCCACTTGCTATTTTTCCTTAATTTTTCAGACCTATTTTTTCTTTTATTTCTCAATTAACTTTTCCTTTTAAACATTTATCTGTTGTTATATTAATCCGATAAATGATCACTGAATCATAAAATAGAGTGAAATGGGTTTTTTTATTTTTTATCTCTCTAAGAAGAACGCCTGGGAACGCCGCCTCTTAGTTTTCCTCAATTTTTGACCTCTTCTTTTTGTTCATTTTTATTTTGAAACTATACTATCTTTATTTAATTATTTGTTTAAATACCTAAACTATTTTACCAAATCTAAGTTTTATTGCAGAGTTTTAAAAAGACGCCTCAGCTTAAGCGTGGGTACGCTACTGACGCCGACGCGTTTACCGGCTTAATTTTAGAATTTAAATGATAATTTTACAATTTTACCATAAGAGAAGTGCTATTTAACTACCTAAATTTAATCATTTTTGTGTACCTAGCACAAAACGTTAGGGGAAGTTGCAATAAAACAAAGCATCACGCAACGCCTTGTTTACCAAGTGTTTACGTTTTTGTTCAGAATTAGGTTGAAAAAAAAATTAGGTGTATTAATTGAAAAAAACGATGGCTTACCAAGACATTTTTAAGAGTAGAATATTTTGCGGTTAATAATTTTCTTGATTTTAAAAAGTTAAACGTAAAAACTTCCGAAGGGCGACGTTCAAGGGAGTCTTGAGAACTGAAGAAGTGAGCGGAAGAAGTGAACGATGGACGCTAGGAGCGGTAGCGTACCCTACTTTGATCGCCGAATTTTGTGAAAGGAACAATTGAATTTGATGTCGATTAATAGCAAAATTCCTTTCTAAGAATTTGGTAAAAGGAAATAGAATTTTGAGGTCTATTTATAGCTAAAATCTTTTGTTGAAAATTTTTTTTTTAATTTTTTTTTTTTTTTTTTTTTTTTTTTTTTTGGAAAACGAAATTGGTGAAAAGATAACGTCTCTCTATAACTTATGTTTCTGATTTCTATAATTCCAAAATATTTTTAAATTAGCTTCCGATGCTCGTATCGGTCAAAAATCTTATGTCCAATGTGATCCCAGAGCTACCTTATTTGGCAACGCCTGTGCAGCTTGGACCATGGGGTGTCCAAAAGAATTCAGGTGTACCTCAACTTTCTGAATATGAATCCTGCTTATTAGAAACAGCGATACCATTTTTAAAAAGTGACATTGAAAACGGTCAACAATTTGTCGCCGCCGAAGCGGTCAAAAAGGAAAATTTCATTTTGAAAAGATTGCCTTCCTTCAAATACTGTATGACCTTCAATTCATAAAAACACTTAATACTAATTTGATTAGGTGGGAAATTATAAAACCGTTTAAGAAGTAAAAATTTATTGAAAATAAATATGTATTTAAAAAATAAAAAATTATCACAATCATTTCAGCATTGCTTGTTGTCTTTTGGTATAATACAAATCTAGATACTAAAACTACTGGTAAAATCTATAGTAATTATCACAATATTATTTGGTAATTGCACGTTGTTTTTAGGTATCACAAAGTTTAGTCGTTAAAACAAACATTAGCTAATGAGATCTAATTTATTTATCACAAATGGTATTGCTCGTTGTTAAAAAAAAAAATAACTCAAATTATTATTGGCCTGGTTGTCGTATGTGAGCGATTTTCGATGGTGGGCCTACAGATCGAGGAAAACTGAAAAAAGCGAACGCTGTGATGAAGTGGCAGGTGTTTTTGTTGAATCCCGCGGTGATCAGAATGTTGTTATGGTCGAGTAGGGAGCATATTTTACCTTCTGTCAAATTGCAAAAAACGAATTTGCGAGTTTGTCTATTTTCTTTGGCGATTTCGAAATACTGATTTAGCTCCAAGGAATATCCGATGACGACTAGGAGATCGGCGGAAGTTTGCGATGCGAAGTCTCTGATTGCAGAGGAACGCTTGTAGATCGACCTCGATTTGAGCGATGTCGCGAGAGAAGATACACTGTCTTCTTTCAATTCAACCAAACTGTCCGACTTGTCGAATGTGAAGATGTTCACTCGTCCACCGCCAGACTTCTTAAGTGCGACTGCCATAAACGCTGCCGCATTATAAGTCGGAATGTGCTCTTCCTTCCCGCAGAATTGCTCCCGGATAAACCACGGGTCAATCACGACGGTGATATCGATGTGGATCGCTCTGAGATTCTTAAATGCGATTTCCATCTGAGATTCCAAAGCCGAAACGATGTCCATTGAGATAAGAGGCTCCGGCGTAGTCGGGATCCCGTTGTCCGACGCGAATTCATTCAAAGTCTTCCGTTGTAGAGATACGATTGATGCGCGATGAACGACTCACTCGGATGTAGCCTTGCTTTTTTAATTTCTGTCGAATTATTCAGTCTGTAGCAAACGTGTTGTACGAAGAAGAAGTCCCATCCGCTGTCGTCGGCGTTTCGAAAAAATTTCTTGAAGCTTATGAAGTCGATTAAATTGAGAAGTTGTCGTACGTCCATTCGTTTAATCAACGCTTTGATCACGTTTTTATCTTGCAGAACCCTCGGATGCACGGTTTTGATGGTTTCTGGGCAGTGAGTTATTTTTTTCAAAGCCACTTTCGAATCCCTGGTTCTTTTTAATCCTTCTGTCGCCTTGAAGTATTCTATGACATTCGCAACTTTGGAGGAGTCGCAGTAATCCATTATAAGGCTCCTCATCCCGTTGCAAGCGTAATCGAGAACTGCCTGGCACCATGGATTCATTGACGTGACGTATCCGTATTTCAAGATCTTCCGATGGCTCCATCCGTCGTAGTCGGGGTCTTCGGAGATCATTTTCGCTAAAGCTCGGTAACTTTGTTTTCCGTACCACATTTGAACGAATCGGCTGAAACTAGTTTTTGTTTTTTCGTCAGTACGCGGATGGTCCATGAAGTATCGAACGAAAAGAACGAATTGTTCCGGCGTCGCGAGAAGTTCGAGTGCTTCGTCCAGAACCGTTTCACGTTGCTCAGGTTTCCCTGAACTGAGAGCGAGCAAAAATGGAATCGTCTTGTGGAGCGGGCTCAGCTCACTCGGTCTCCTTTTGTTGTGGAGATGGAGGAAATCCAGTAGGTCATCGATTTCGATTCTTGAGAGTATAAGTTTCAACGTCGACAAAGTTCCTTCCGAGATGGATGATAGGTCGACTGAGTCCGTCGTGACGGGAAGGTCAAGACATCCGTGCATCAAAAAGCGATGGATCTTCGACTTGGGCGAAACGAATCCGTTTCCCTCGATCTTTTCTCCCTCGATGACTTCAACGAAAAATAAGTCCCACCTGAAAGCAAACAATAAAGGTTAGTTAAAAACTACGTCAAAACTTAACTAAAAAAATTAGTTAATGATTTAAAAAGAAAAATTTAGTCCAGAAGAAAATCAAAAATACAAATTGGCAGGTACCCCCAGAGCTATCTAACGCTTTTCCCAAAAAGCGTGGAATAGGGAGGCGGGTTTTGTTGCCTTTCTTTCACATTAAATTTTCTTTTTAATTTTGCAAACTATTATTCAGATAACGATTTGCATGGAAAATATCAATTTTTATTACATATCCCATAAATTGGGTAAAAGGAGTTTTTTAAAACTTCTTTGTAATAACGCTCGGCAGCGCCACTTGCTATTTTTCCTTAATTTTTCAGACCTATTTTTTCTTTTATTTCTCAATTAACTTTTCCTTTTAAACATTTATCTGTTGTTATATTAATCCGATAAATGATCACTGAATCATAAAATAGAGTGAAATGGGTTTTTTTATTTTTTATCTCTCTAAGAAGAACGCCTGGGAACGCCGCCTCTTAGTTTTCCTCAATTTTTGACCTCTTCTTTTTGTTCATTTTTATTTTGAAACTATACTATCTTTATTTAATTATTTGTTTAAATACCTAAACTATTTTACCAAATCTAAGTTTTATTGCAGAGTTTTAAAAAGACGCCTCAGCTTAAGCGTGGGTACGCTACTGACGCCGACGCGTTTACCGGCTTAATTTTAGAATTTAAATGATAATTTTACAATTTTACCATAAGAGAAGTGCTATTTAACTACCTAAATTTAATCATTTTTGTGTACCTAGCACAAAACGTTAGGGGAAGTTGCAATAAAACAAAGCATCACGCAACGCCTTGTTTACCAAGTGTTTACGTTTTTGTTCAGAATTAGGTTGAAAAAAAAATTAGGTGTATTAATTGAAAAAAACGATGGCTTACCAAGACATTTTTAAGAGTAGAATATTTTGCGGTTAATAATTTTCTTGATTTTAAAAAGTTAAACGTAAAAACTTCCGAAGGGCGACGTTCAAGGGAGTCTTGAGAACTGAAGAAGTGAGCGGAAGAAGTGAACGATGGACGCTAGGAGCGGTAGCGTACCCTACTTTGATCGCCGAATTTTGTGAAAGGAACAATTGAATTTGATGTCGATTAATAGCAAAATTCCTTTCTAAGAATTTGGTAAAAGGAAATAGAATTTTGAGGTCTATTTATAGCTAAAATCTTTTGTTGAAAAATTTTTTTTTTAATTTTTTTTTTTTTTTTTTTTTTTTTTTTTTTGGAAAACGAAATTGGTGAAAAGATAACGTCTCTCTATAACTTATGTTTCTGATTTCTATAATTCCAAAATATTTTTAAATTAGCTTCCGATGCTCGTATCGGTCAAAAATCTTATGTCCAATGTGATCCCAGAGCTACCTTATTTGGCAACGCCTGTGCAGCTTGGACCATGGGGTGTCCAAAAGAATTCAGGTGTACCTCAACTTTCTGAATATGAATCCTGCTTATTAGAAACAGCGATACCATTTTTAAAAAGTGACATTGAAAACGGTCAACAATTTGTCGCCGCCGAAGCGGTCAAAAAAAATTTCATTTTGAAAAGATTGCCTTCCTTCAAATACTGTATGACCTTCAATTCATAAAAACACTTAATACTAATTTGATTAGGTGGGAAATTATAAAACCGTTTAAGAAGTAAAAATTTATTGAAAATAAATATGTATTTAAAAAATAAAAAATTATCACAATCATTTCAGCATTGCTTGTTGTCTTTTGGTATAATACAAATCTAGATACTAAAACTACTGGTAAAATCTATAGTAATTATCACAATATTATTTGGTAATTGCACGTTGTTTTTAGGTATCACAAAGTTTAGTCGTTAAAACAAACATTAGCTAATGAGATCTAATTTATTTATCACAAATGGTATTGCTCGTTGTTAAAAAAAAATAACTCAAATTATTATTGGCCTGGTTGTCGTATGTGAGCGATTTTCGATGGTGGGCCTACAGATCGAGGAAAACTGAAAAAAGCGAACGCTGTGATGAAGTGGCAGGTGTTTTTGTTGAATCCCGCGGTGATCAGAATGTTGTTATGGTCGAGAGGGAGCATATTTTACCTTCTGTCAAATTGCAAAAAACGAATTTGCGAGTTTGTCTATTTTCTTTGGCGATTTCGAAATACTGATTTAGCTCCAAGGAATATCCGATGACGACTAGGAGATCGGCGGAAGTTTGCGATGCGAAGTCTCTGATTGCAGAGGAACGCTTGTAGATCGACCTCGATTTGAGCGATGTCGCGAGAGAAGATACACTGTCTTCTTTCAATTCAACCAAACTGTCCGACTTGTCGAATGTGAAGATGTTCACTCGTCCACCGCCAGACTTCTTAAGTGCGACTGCCATAAACGCTGCCGCATTATAAGTCGGAATGTGCTCTTCCTTCCCGCAGAATTGCTCCCGGATAAACCACGGGTCAATCACGACGGTGATATCGATGTGGATCGCTCTGAGATTCTTAAATGCGATTTCCATCTGAGATTCCAAAGCCGAAACGATGTCCATTGAGATAAGAGGCTCCGGCGTAGTCGGGATCCCGTTGTCCGACGCGAATTCATTCAAAGTCTTCCGTTTGTAGAGATACGATTGATGCGCGATGAACGACTCACTCGGATGTAGCCTTGCTTTTTTAATTTCTGTCGAATTATTCAGTCTGTAGCAAACGTGTTGTACGAAGAAGAAGTCCCATCCGCTGTCGTCGGCGTTTCGAAAAAATTTCTTGAAGCTTATGAAGTCGATTAAATTGAGAAGTTGTCGTACGTCCATTCGTTTAATCAACGCTTTGATCACGTTTTTATCTTGCAGAACCCTCGGATGCACGGTTTTGATGGTTTCTGGGCAGTGAGTTATTTTTTTCAAAGCCACTTTCGAATCCCTGGTTCTTTTTAATCCTTCTGTCGCCTTGAAGTATTCTATGACATTCGCAACTTTGGAGGAGTCGCAGTAATCCATTATAAGGCTCCTCATCCCGTTGCAAGCGTAATCGAGAACTGCCTGGCACCATGGATTCATTGACGTGACGTATCCGTATTTCAAGATCTTCCGATGGCTCCATCCGTCGTAGTCGGGGTCTTCGGAGATCATTTTCGCTAAAGCTCGGTAACTTTGTTTTCCGTACCACATTTGAACGAATCGGCTGAAACTAGTTTTTGTTTTTTCGTCAGTACGCGGATGGTCCATGAAGTATCGAACGAAAAGAACGAATTGTTCCGGCGTCGCGAGAAGTTCGAGTGCTTCGTCCAGAACCGTTTCACGTTGCTCAGGTTTCCCTGAACTGAGAGCGAGCAAAAATGGAATCGTCTTGTGGAGCGGGCTCAGCTCACTCGGTCTCCTTTTGTTGTGGAGATGGAGGAAATCCAGTAGGTCATCGATTTCGATTCTTGAGAGTATAAGTTTCAACGTCGACAAAGTTCCTTCCGAGATGGATGATAGGTCGACTGAGTCCGTCGTGACGGGAAGGTCAAGACATCCGTGCATCAAAAAGCGATGGATCTTCGACTTGGGCGAAACGAATCCGTTTCCCTCGATCTTTTCTCCCTCGATGACTTCAACGAAAAATAAGTCCCACCTGAAAGCAAACAATAAAGGTTAGTTAAAAACTACGTCAAAACTTAACTAAAAAAATTAGTTAATGATTTAAAAAGAAAAATTTAGTCCAGAAGAAAATCAAAAATACAAATTGGCAGGTACCCCCAGAGCTATCTAACGCTTTTCCCAAAAAGCGTGGAATAGGGAGGCGGGTTTTGTTGCCTTTCTTTCACATTAAATTTTCTTTTTAATTTTGCAAACTATTATTCAGATAACGATTTGCATGGAAAATATCAATTTTTATTACATATCCCATAAATTGGGTAAAAGGAGTTTTTTAAAACTTCTTTGTAATAACGCTCGGCAGCGCCACTTGCTATTTTTCCTTAATTTTTCAGACCTATTTTTTCTTTTATTTCTCAATTAACTTTTCCTTTTAAACATTTATCTGTTGTTATATTAATCCGATAAATGATCACTGAATCATAAAATAGAGTGAAATGGGTTTTTTTATTTTTTATCTCTCTAAGAAGAACGCCTGGGAACGCCGCCTCTTAGTTTTCCTCAATTTTTGACCTCTTCTTTTTGTTCATTTTTATTTTGAAACTATACTATCTTTATTTAATTATTTGTTTAAATACCTAAACTATTTTACCAAATCTAAGTTTTATTGCAGAGTTTTAAAAAGACGCCTCAGCTTAAGCGTGGGTACGCTACTGACGCCGACGCGTTTACCGGCTTAATTTTAGAATTTAAATGATAATTTTACAATTTTACCATAAGAGAAGTGCTATTTAACTACCTAAATTTAATCATTTTTGTGTACCTAGCACAAAACGTTAGGGGAAGTTGCAATAAAACAAAGCATCACGCAACGCCTTGTTTACCAAGTGTTTACGTTTTTGTTCAGAATTAGGTTGAAAAAAAAATTAGGTGTATTAATTGAAAAAAACGATGGCTTACCAAGACATTTTTAAGAGTAGAATATTTTGCGGTTAATAATTTTCTTGATTTTAAAAAGTTAAACGTAAAAACTTCCGAAGGGCGACGTTCAAGGGAGTCTTGAGAACTGAAGAAGTGAGCGGAAGAAGTGAACGATGGACGCTAGGAGCGGTAGCGTACCCTACTTTGATCGCCGAATTTTGTGAAAGGAACAATTGAATTTGATGTCGATTAATAGCAAAATTCCTTTCTAAGAATTTGGTAAAAGGAAATAGAATTTTGAGGTCTATTTATAGCTAAAATCTTTTGTTGAAAAATTTTTTTTTTTTTTTTTTTTTTTTTTTTTGAAAACGAAATTGGTGAAAAGATAACGTCTCTCTATAACTTATGTTTCTGATTTCTATAATTCCAAAATATTTTTAAATTAGCTTCCGATGCTCGTATCGGTCAAAAATCTTATGTCCAATGTGATCCCAGAGCTACCTTATTTGGCAACGCCTGTGCAGCTTGGACCATGGGGTGTCCAAAAGAATTCAGGTGTACCTCAACTTTCTGAATATGAATCCTGCTTATTAGAAACAGCGATACCATTTTTAAAAAGTGACATTGAAAACGGTCAACAATTTGTCGCCGCCGAAGCGGTCAAAAAAAATTTCATTTTGAAAAGATTGCCTTCCTTCAAATACTGTATGACCTTCAATTCATAAAAACACTTAATACTAATTTGATTAGGTGGGAAATTATAAAACCGTTTAAGAAGTAAAAATTTATTGAAAATAAATATGTATTTAAAAAATAAAAAATTATCACAATCATTTCAGCATTGCTTGTTGTCTTTTGGTATAATACAAATCTAGATACTAAAACTACTGGTAAAATCTATAGTAATTATCACAATATTATTTGGTAATTGCACGTTGTTTTTAGGTATCACAAAGTTTAGTCGTTAAAACAAACATTAGCTAATGAGATCTAATTTATTTATCACAAATGGTATTGCTCGTTGTTAAAAAAAAAAATAACTCAAATTATTATTGGCCTGGTTGTCGTATGTGAGCGATTTTCGATGGTGGGCCTACAGATCGAGGAAAACTGAAAAAAGCGAACGCTGTGATGAAGTGGCAGGTGTTTTTGTTGAATCCCGCGGTGATCAGAATGTTGTTATGGTCGAGTAGGGAGCATATTTTACCTTCTGTCAAATTGCAAAAAACGAATTTGCGAGTTTGTCTATTTTCTTTGGCGATTTCGAAATACTGATTTAGCTCCAAGGAATATCCGATGACGACTAGGAGATCGGCGGAAGTTTGCGATGCGAAGTCTCTGATTGCAGAGGAACGCTTGTAGATCGACCTCGATTTGAGCGATGTCGCGAGAGAAGATACACTGTCTTCTTTCAATTCAACCAAACTGTCCGACTTGTCGAATGTGAAGATGTTCACTCGTCCACCGCCAGACTTCTTAAGTGCGACTGCCATAAACGCTGCCGCATTATAAGTCGGAATGTGCTCTTCCTTCCCGCAGAATTGCTCCCGGATAAACCACGGGTCAATCACGACGGTGATATCGATGTGGATCGCTCTGAGATTCTTAAATGCGATTTCCATCTGAGATTCCAAAGCCGAAACGATGTCCATTGAGATAAGAGGCTCCGGCGTAGTCGGGATCCCGTTGTCCGACGCGAATTCATTCAAAGTCTTCCGTTTGTAGAGATACGATTGATGCGCGATGAACGACTCACTCGGATGTAGCCTTGCTTTTTTAATTTCTGTCGAATTATTCAGTCTGTAGCAAACGTGTTGTACGAAGAAGAAGTCCCATCCGCTGTCGTCGGCGTTTCGAAAAAATTTCTTGAAGCTTATGAAGTCGATTAAATTGAGAAGTTGTCGTACGTCCATTCGTTTAATCAACGCTTTGATCACGTTTTTATCTTGCAGAACCCTCGGATGCACGGTTTTGATGGTTTCTGGGCAGTGAGTTATTTTTTTCAAAGCCACTTTCGAATCCCTGGTTCTTTTTAATCCTTCTGTCGCCTTGAAGTATTCTATGACATTCGCAACTTTGGAGGAGTCGCAGTAATCCATTATAAGGCTCCTCATCCCGTTGCAAGCGTAATCGAGAACTGCCTGGCACCATGGATTCATTGACGTGACGTATCCGTATTTCAAGATCTTCCGATGGCTCCATCCGTCGTAGTCGGGGTCTTCGGAGATCATTTTCGCTAAAGCTCGGTAACTTTGTTTTCCGTACCACATTTGAACGAATCGGCTGAAACTAGTTTTTGTTTTTTCGTCAGTACGCGGATGGTCCATGAAGTATCGAACGAAAAGAACGAATTGTTCCGGCGTCGCGAGAAGTTCGAGTGCTTCGTCCAGAACCGTTTCACGTTGCTCAGGTTTCCCTGAACTGAGAGCGAGCAAAAATGGAATCGTCTTGTGGAGCGGGCTCAGCTCACTCGGTCTCCTTTTGTTGTGGAGATGGAGGAAATCCAGTAGGTCATCGATTTCGATTCTTGAGAGTATAAGTTTCAACGTCGACAAAGTTCCTTCCGAGATGGATGATAGGTCGACTGAGTCCGTCGTGACGGGAAGGTCAAGACATCCGTGCATCAAAAAGCGATGGATCTTCGACTTGGGCGAAACGAATCCGTTTCCCTCGATCTTTTCTCCCTCGATGACTTCAACGAAAAATAAGTCCCACCTGAAAGCAAACAATAAAGGTTAGTTAAAAACTACGTCAAAACTTAACTAAAAAAATTAGTTAATGATTTAAAAAGAAAAATTTAGTCCAGAAGAAAATCAAAAATACAAATTGGCAGGTACCCCCAGAGCTATCTAACGCTTTTCCCAAAAAGCGTGGAATAGGGAGGCGGGTTTTGTTGCCTTTCTTTCACATTAAATTTTCTTTTTAATTTTGCAAACTATTATTCAGATAACGATTTGCATGGAAAATATCAATTTTTATTACATATCCCATAAATTGGGTAAAAGGAGTTTTTTAAAACTTCTTTGTAATAACGCTCGGCAGCGCCACTTGCTATTTTTCCTTAATTTTTCAGACCTATTTTTTCTTTTATTTCTCAATTAACTTTTCCTTTTAAACATTTATCTGTTGTTATATTAATCCGATAAATGATCACTGAATCATAAAATAGAGTGAAATGGGTTTTTTTATTTTTTATCTCTCTAAGAAGAACGCCTGGGAACGCCGCCTCTTAGTTTTCCTCAATTTTTGACCTCTTCTTTTTGTTCATTTTTATTTTGAAACTATACTATCTTTATTTAATTATTTGTTTAAATACCTAAACTATTTTACCAAATCTAAGTTTTATTGCAGAGTTTTAAAAAGACGCCTCAGCTTAAGCGTGGGTACGCTACTGACGCCGACGCGTTTACCGGCTTAATTTTAGAATTTAAATGATAATTTTACAATTTTACCATAAGAGAAGTGCTATTTAACTACCTAAATTTAATCATTTTTGTGTACCTAGCACAAAACGTTAGGGGAAGTTGCAATAAAACAAAGCATCACGCAACGCCTTGTTTACCAAGTGTTTACGTTTTTGTTCAGAATTAGGTTGAAAAAAAAATTAGGTGTATTAATTGAAAAAAACGATGGCTTACCAAGACATTTTTAAGAGTAGAATATTTTGCGGTTAATAATTTTCTTGATTTTAAAAAGTTAAACGTAAAAACTTCCGAAGGGCGACGTTCAAGGGAGTCTTGAGAACTGAAGAAGTGAGCGGAAGAAGTGAACGATGGACGCTAGGAGCGGTAGCGTACCCTACTTTGATCGCCGAATTTTGTGAAAGGAACAATTGAATTTGATGTCGATTAATAGCAAAATTCCTTTCTAAGAATTTGGTAAAAGGAAATAGAATTTTGAGGTCTATTTATAGCTAAAATCTTTTGTTGAAAAATTTTTTTTTTTTTTTTTTTTTTTTTTTTTTTTTTTTTTGAAAACGAAATTGGTGAAAAGATAACGTCTCTCTATAACTTATGTTTCTGATTTCTATAATTCCAAAATATTTTTAAATTAGCTTCCGATGCTCGTATCGGTCAAAAATCTTATGTCCAATGTGATCCCAGAGCTACCTTATTTGGCAACGCCTGTGCAGCTTGGACCATGGGGTGTCCAAAAGAATTCAGGTGTACCTCAACTTTCTGAATATGAATCCTGCTTATTAGAAACAGCGATACCATTTTTAAAAAGTGACATTGAAAACGGTCAACAATTTGTCGCCGCCGAAGCGGTCAAAAGGAAAATTTCATTTTGAAAAGATTGCCTTCCTTCAAATACTGTATGACCTTCAATTCATAAAAACACTTAATACTAATTTGATTAGGTGGGAAATTATAAAACCGTTTAAGAAGTAAAAATTTATTGAAAATAAATATGTATTTAAAAAATAAAAAATTATCACAATCATTTCAGCATTGCTTGTTGTCTTTTGGTATAATACAAATCTAGATACTAAAACTACTGGTAAAATCTATAGTAATTATCACAATATTATTTGGTAATTGCACGTTGTTTTTAGGTATCACAAAGTTTAGTCGTTAAAACAAACATTAGCTAATGAGATCTAATTTATTTATCACAAATGGTATTGCTCGTTGTTAAAAAAAAAACTCAAATTATTATTGGCCTGGTTGTCGTATGTGAGCGATTTTCGATGGTGGGCCTACAGATCGAGGAAAACTGAAAAAAGCGAACGCTGTGATGAAGTGGCAGGTGTTTTTGTTGAATCCCGCGGTGATCAGAATGTTGTTATGGTCGAGGAGGGAGCATATTTTACCTTCTGTCAAATTGCAAAAAACGAATTGCGAGTTTGTCTATTTTCTTTGGCGATTTCGAAATACTGATTTAGCTCCAAGGAATATCCGATGACGACTAGGAGATCGGCGGAAGTTTGCGATGCGAAGTCTCTGATTGCAGAGGAACGCTTGTAGATCGACCTCGATTTGAGCGATGTCGCGAGGAAGATACACTGTCTTCTTTCAATTCAACCAAACTGTCCGACTTGTCGAATGTGAAGATGTTCACTCGTCCCGCCGCCAGACTTCTTAAGTGCGACTGCCATAAACGCTGCCGCATTATAAGTCGGAATGTGCTCTTCCTTCCCGCAGAATTGCTCCCGGATAAACCACGGTCAATCACGACGGTGATATCGATGTGGATCGCTCTGAGATTCTTAAATGCGATTTCCATCTGAGATTCCAAAGCCGAAACGATGTCCATTGAGATAAGAGGCTCCGGCGTAGTCGGGATCCCGTTGTCCGACGCGAATTCATTCAAAGTCTTCCGTTTGTAGAGATACGATTGATGCGCGATGAACGACTCACTCGGATGTAGCCTTGCTTTTTAATTTCTGTCGAATTATTCAGTCTGTAGCAAACGTGTTGTACGAAGAAGAAGTCCCATCCGCTGTCGTCGGCGTTTCGAAAAAATTTCTTGAAGCTTATGAAGTCGATTAAATTGAGAAGTTGTCGTACGTCCATTCGTTTAATCAACGCTTTGATCACGTTTTTATCTTGCAGAACCCTCGGATGCACGGTTTTGATGGTTTCTGGGCAGTGAGTTATTTTTTTCAAAGCCACTTTCGAATCCCTGGTTCTTTTTAATCCTTCTGTCGCCTTGAAGTATTCTATGACATTCGCAACTTTGGAGGAGTCGCAGTAATCCATTATAAGGCTCCTCATCCCGTTGCAAGCGTAATCGAGAACTGCCTGGCACCATGGATTCATTGACGTGACGTATCCGTATTTCAAGATCTTCCGATGGCTCCATCCGTCGTAGTCGGGGTCTTCGGAGATCATTTTCGCTAAAG